>STGP01002904.1:2129-29779 GCA_004918865.1 Caryocar brasiliense | reverse complement strand
TACTTAAATGAATACGTTAATTATATTTTCTTTAAAAATGATTAGTCTCCAACACAAAATTAATAAATTTTTAATTTATTTAAATTTAAAAATTTAAATTTACATTATTTTAATTATAATTAATTACAAACATCATAATCGAAATGTTACTGCAAATCGCACTCGCACCCAACTGATGGGGCGCGGTGCTCTGACCGATTGAACTACAATACAGGGAAGCTAGGCGGGCCGAAGAGTAGTGACATTTCACCGACAAATTGCCTGATGTTCTTTGCAGCATTAACTGCTATCAAGAAAAGATTCACTTGCTATTTGCGAATATTTGTAGCATATAGTCCTCGTCACGCTTTGCACAATAACACGTCACAACTTTACAAGTTGGTTAGTGTCTTGGGAATACAAAGAGTACATGTATCAAACAATGCACAGCCTAACCAAGTACCAGCTCTGAGTAACAAGAAAGGGGATTATGTTGTCAAAGTATCAGGAAGCGTGGTGGAATGGCATCCAAGTACCTTACCACCAACATCTGGGAAATTCTCATATCCAGGCAAGGAGTCGACCTTTCCATCAGCATCTACACGCATGGGATATTTGAGAAGATGACCCTTCAACTTTGCAAAATTAGGATCTGTGTATCTCCTCCGGTTCTCTTCAGCAATGCAATTCACTGTCCTCACACAATCCAAACATTCTGACTCTGTGAATAGTTCACTCGTCTCACCAAGATGCTCAGCCCATAGTGACATCCTATATCCATAGATCTGCATGGAAACATTAAATTCGTTGGCAACTTTCCCACAAACAGGTGAAAAAGGAACTCAGAGACACAAGTGTCAATTAAAAGGGAAAAATCGCAAGCCAACCTGACCACGAGGGTGTTTCTTTCCCGCGGCCCATGTGTAATGGGGTTGATATGAACCCATAGCTATCTCCGTGTCTTTGCTACCAGCCATGGATGGCAGATCCCACTATAACATACTCATCATCTACGACCATTCCTTTAGCATGAACATAAATCATGAAGCGTTGGAACTTTTGAGATTCAGAAACCTGGTAGAAAAAATAAAGTTGTCACAAACTGTTTGAGCTTGCTTAACAAATGAAAGCTTTAATCCATCTCCAAGGACAAGAAGAGGCTACAACTTAGCACATAGGGTCTAAAGACAGTGAAGCGCTATGGATCTCAAAAAAAAGTTATATAATAAGATTATAAGATGGCAAGAATTCGAGCTTAAAATCTAATATGAGTTCTTTTTGAAGCCATATGACAAGAAAAGGAACATTTGTTTTAGGTAAGCTTAAGAAATACCCACTACTCATGCCTTAGAGAAGAGATAAATAGAACTCCATAGGTGCTTCTTCATTTCCATTTCTCAATTTAACCGTTGAATTGATAGTAACGAATTATAAGTGGCCAATCAGTTGTGGAACTGGACAAAAGTATACCCCAACTTCCAATACCTATGAGGAAAGTACAACTATCTTGTTGGCAAAATTTCAAAAGTAAAATTCAGTATGTTCAACAACTTATTGAAATGGTCATCAATTGCAAACTTGAAGGGGTTTTATCAGAATAATTTTTCCCTCAAATCTCCACCGTGAAATCATTCCTTGTGTTAGAATAAGGACAAAAAAGACAATATCTTTAACAATTACTGTTTCCCCATTACTGGTTAATGTCTCCTTGGACATTTCTACCGGATTAGCAAGGCAGTAAAAGTTGAGGTAATCTTGAGGATGTGAATCCAAAAGTTGTATTGACTTCAGCTCCCGAGCAACCATAGCATACATCATTTGCATTGTCTGGCTCTGCAAAACTCATGGAAGTAAAAAACATAAATTTGCATATTCTTGCCATTCTAAACAGAAATTCATTTGTGAATAAAGCATCTACTCTAAAGATCACAACAGCAATGATAGTAGCACAAATTCATCCTTCGAAATTCCTCAAAATCTTATCACAGAGCATGAATACAGAAAAGATGCACTATGAACACAACCATACTAAATCAAGACAACTGCAACTAGCTTTCAGGGACCAGACCCATCATTCGTATGTCTGCAGAAATGCAATTATGTCAAATATATTTAATGACTACACTAACCTGCCAATAGAGAATTTCCTGCATGGTGGCAGACCTTGGATCACCCTCAGGCCACATTGGCATGACAACATACACCGCAAATCTCTCATTGGCTCTAATTTTACTGGCAATCTTTAATGCTAACTCCATTGGTATCAAGTTATCAGCTCCTACACATGATAATTTTTCATTGGTACTAATTTGACAGTGTGCAATTTTTATCCAAATATCGAAAAGTCAAACAAAGACCAAACAGCTTGGTACTAGGTAATGGCAGTGTCCAATTTAAGAACCTTAAAATAACTTATTTTCTTTTCTCACCGCCGATGCCCAGTACAATACAGACAATTATCAGAGCAAACTACCATTATAAGTTGTAGTAAAACTGTTGTTGTGAGTGGGAAAGGTTCAAGGTTGATATCCAGTCAAGAAAATAAAGAGCTCATAAACATATACTGAGATTTAAAAGGCTGAAAATGGTTTTGCACATCAAATATTGCACAATCTTAGGTTTTAACAATTGAAACAATTCATGCATAGAACAAAAATTGACTGGCTTCTACTTTATTTTATTTTCTGGAAAAAGAAAAGAAATTAAATTTATTACCTGCAAATTTATAGGATGGCCACGCATATGATGATCCAAGAAAATATTGATTTTCGATATATATAAAATGCTGAGCTGATCTGATCGCCTGGATGTAAGCAGTTTGAATACTTCTATCTATCACTAGATTCTTAGAACAAATAAGGCTCTGCAATAGATAAAAGCCACTGAGAAAAATGAGATATCAATCTGGATAATTAGGAGTCTCGATATGAAAGCAGCATTTATAGATTATATAAAAAAACAGAAAATTTTGCTCAATGATTGAGAAACCTGAGCATGACAGTCATTGACGTTTTTGGGAAACCCTTTCACTGATCCTGAGTCAATAGATCGGAAGATCTGCCAAATGAAATGCAATAATACAAGCGAAACTGAATAATGACAAAAATGAAACAGGTAATTTTAATTTATGACAAAAAGGGCAATAATACAACCTGAACATGCCAGTTTTCAGGATCATCTTCACTTGAAACATATACTATGGGATCGTCCGCTGGAACTATGGTCACACCATCCTTTTTAGCGAGGGGAGGGCTAAGTATCCACGAAATCCGTTCTATCTTTATCAATGCATCATCATGCCAATGAGATATCCTTTTTTTGAAATGTAACCCAAACTCTTTCCACTTTGTTGCTTTCCTCCAACGTTGCTCAAAGTTCATCAGAACATCATACGCAGCAGGACCATCAATTCTGGAATGCAAGTCATGCCATGGTTGACTTGGTGCCTTAGTTCCAGCCTTGTACAACATAAGAAACAATGCAGGTGCTGCATCACTAAAGAACTTGGATATGAAAGTTGTAAAAAATAATAACCAGGAACTCTGCACAATAACAGTACATAGATTTCTGTTTACAATCTAAAAATAAAGGCACACAGAAAATTCGGCATTGAATTTTGCAACCAGAAACAGAGAACACATACTGCCATACACAGATTAAGTGCAACAGTATGTTGAATGCACTTGAATTGTATCAAAGCTTTATATTTGAAGTGGACAATTTGATTGCTAAATACTCACAGGAAATGTAGGTTGATGGATATCACCCTCGAACACTGTTTCAAGATCCCGAAATAGCCGATGCTCAGGAGTATCGTATTGTCCATCACATAGATCAAGGCCTCCTAAAAATGCAGTTATCTTCCTGTTATTACCGTATGCCTGGGTGTCCACAAGAACACATTTTTGGTGGTGCGTGAAGAGGGTTCCAACAACCTGGAAAAGCATCACAGAAAGCAGCATCAGCAAATTCTTCAGTTAGCAAAATCAAGCAGTTGTCCAACAGAAAAGAACATGAAAAGCAAACAGAACTCAATCGAAAATCATAAGTTACCCTGACAAATATTTTTTTAGATGATGCGAAGAAACAAACTAAAATGCAGTCCAGCGAGGCAGAATGGTGCTAATCAATAAATGTATTTGCATAAAACTGCAAGTTATAAAGAGAAATGAATTCATAATGAGATGAGAATTCACAAAGCAAAGAATAATACTTGCCTGTTGTTTGATATAACTAAGCTTACTGCTGGGCTAGCGAGGTGACAATACACACATCACAGATGAATGCTTAAAAAACTTGCGGGTTTCTTCATCATGTGTCTGTATCACTCCTGCCTGCATCCAATGACACAACAAATGAGAACTCCAACACTATTTTAACTTGCCAACTACGAACACAGTACCACAACAAAAGAAGAACATGCATAAATCAGGAGGAAGGTACACAAAGGAACAACAACAAGGAGGTATTACTATTAACTGGCCTTTCAAATAATGTGGTGAAGTCAATTTCTACAAAAATAACTATAACTACCAAAAACAGAATACAGCAGTTAGTAGACACTTGTGCCTTCCACAACACATCCTGATCAACATTCAACTCCTCCAAAAACAACTTTATAACCATACTCAAAACAAACTAACATAATCATCACACAACAATATATATAAAACAAAATCCATACTTGCAATAACAATCAAAGAGCCTTCGAATTCGCATTCACATTTGCACTTGCACTCACATTTCGAAGTATTATCAACATTCAGTTCCACCAAAAACAACTTCATAGACATACTTAAAACAAAACCAACATAATCACCACATAACAACATACAAAACAAAATTGAAACTTGCAGTACAGAGAAAATCTTATTCGCACCGTGCTAATGCCAAACTTATCGTGCGAAGTCTTATCATCCCAAATCAGCATCAGAACCCTCACGCCCTCCTCAGACTTGTACTTCAACAATTCACCAAGCGTCAAGTCCCCACCACGGGGCAATGGCCTGGCAGGCTCCCTGATCAACTAGATCTTGTAAAAAACAGACCACCCAACAATGTATAACAAATGATGCGCCTCCGAAATCGCATGGCAAATATCCTCCCAGCACTTCTCCTGCCTATACACCTTCCCATCATCAAGCTCCACCTCCGGCAGCACCTCATCCGGCGCGTGAGCGTCCTGGTAGAGCGTCACCCTGCTCCCTTTCCTCAACGGAAAGTACGTCTGCCGGACGCCGCCTTTCTCGGGATCTCCGGCTCTGCCGTGCCGGTACACCAGGTTTTCCTCGAACAGCGTGAACCGAAGCTCTAGCGGGATGGCCGTGTTCGGCTTGGGCGGCCTGCCGGAGGACGCCGAGATTATCGGGAACCAGCCGCTGATTTTCTGGTCAGACGCCATCTTCTGGGCCGAGATTTTGGCGATCCCGATAATATCGGCGCCGAATAAGTCGTTATCCTTGACGTGGAACTCGAGGTCGACGACGGGGAGCGCGAGCGGGATAACGAACTTCTGCCTCCATTTCGGGTCGCGCGCGTTCTTGATGACACGTGTCCTCGCCAACGTGGCCTGCGGCACGACCACCGTCACGTACGGGTCGCTGGTGACGATGTGGCGGTGCTCGTGGATTTTGGGGTCGGAATCGCGGTCCCCGCGGTCGCCGTCGCCGTCTACGTTTTCGGCTTCGACGCCATTGTAGCCAGCGGCGGAGGAGGAGGTCGGGGTGCAGGCGGCGAAGCAGCGGCGGAGGTGAGTGGAGACGAAGTCCATGTTGGGGAGGTCACGGGCTTCGATGATGTGGAGGTCGAGGTCGCCGTGGAGGTAGACGGCGCGAGGGTCGTTCAAGATGTAGGCCATGGACGTTGAAATGTTTTTGCTTGCTGAAGTTCTTTCGTTCGTTCGTTCGCTTTACATGTTTGATTAATTATTAATCAGTTGTTAACGTGTGCGCGTTGTTCATCGTTGCAGAAGAGCGAGCGAGCCAGCGAGCGAGTGAAAAACGAGTCCAGATAATTAAAAGTTTAGGTGGTACTATTAACGTTAATAATGTGCTTAAGATGTTGTTTTAACAGGTTTATAAAATCTTAAATTTGTCTTTCTATTTTGGGTTTGGATACAGACAGACAGCTATACGTCTTCAATTCCAATGTAAGAACCAATACAAACAAAAAGCATGTCGTGTCTCATCTACTAATTTTCTTTCCCTCTGATCTCTCACAACGCTTCCTGACATGCTGATTGAATGTTAAAAGGGTTTTCGATCAACGAAGCCTTACATTTGCCATGCGACTCTCGAGCCTTTTTAACTCCATCTTAAGATGGAAGTCAGTGAATCACATGTTATGGACATGCTTTGATTCCATGCTTCGGTAGATAGCGTCGCGATGCAACAAAGTGGGAGAGACCCACATTCGACCAATCATACAACCTTGCTTCGAAACCGTTTCTTTGGATCGTCTTTCATGGAAATGTACCCATTTTTTTTTTTCTCTTGGTTTCCCCGGAGGATTAGATGTAGTGAGTTCTCATCCGGCGAACAAGACACGTTGAAGTCGCAAACAAAAGATGGCAGCAGTATGTACCATCGATGAGGGAATCCAGGATAGGCCTACCCTTCAAAATGTACAATCGAAAATCAAGATCGAAGGTATGTAACGATTAAAAATAAGGAGAACAAGTGAACATGTTGAGGCTAATATGGAACTCAACTTTTACACAGTTTGGCATTGGATCAGCATAAACTTGTTTATCCTTTACAATTCAATATGTCTAGGAGGATATATGTTCCGTTTCTTCCACAAAATTACTTCTTTCCTTGGCGCTACGGCAATCTCCTAACCACTGGTAGTTGGGCAAGAATTTTGCCTGTTTAGCTCCTTGGAAGCAGCATCATGGGCCTTCCAATCAAAATCATACAACGCGCCTCGACCACTAGCAAACTGTTTCATCTGGCCCAAAGAAGGAACTCTTTTTGCTGTGACCTCCGCCTTCTTCTTCTCATCAGATTTTCCACCTTCTTTTGGTGGATTTGTCATGTGTTTCTTCTTCTTAGTGTTCTTGACTTGCCCCATGCATGAAACTTTTGGAGAAGTGGGTTCTCGCGCGTCAAAGCTTCCATTCCTTGGCCTTCTTCGAACTTCTTTGGGAACGAGTGATATGATCGGACCAGAAAAACCTTTGACAGCAGGATTTGCTTTGACAGGGCTGGGAGGTGGACTCTGGAAGGTGACAGGAGATACTGCCTTTGGAATAAGTCTTAAGATCCTGTCCTTCAATTTCCATTCTTTTGCCATCATCAAAACCAGGTTGCCTGTCAGAAAAGTACTCACCAGGGCCTAATAGAAGCTCGGTGCTCCCAGGCGATGAAGGTTGGAACTAAAGAAAGTTTGGTTTTTGTTGACCCTGTCAAGAATGCACGAGGGCCGACCCTAGAAAAATTCAATATTTTGCTTGTAAAACCTTGTAGTCGGCCAAGAGTATATATGACTTCGGATGCCATCATTCCATCGTCTAGCGGGTAGTTCCCATTGAGAAGAACGCAGTGATGCCACGGTGAGGTCATTGCCAGTCAGCAGTTCCAACTTGCGACAGCAGAGATCAATAAACCTCAACGCATTGGCTACAAGACAACATGACACTCGGCACATTCTCTGTTTCTCACACCAAGTTGTTCCAATTTCTTCTATATACAATAAAAGACAACGCACCACTTGGAAGACAAAAAACTCTCTAAATTTCTTCATGAATCTTCTTATTAAATTTATAAATAAGAAATAAATTCTGTTAATCAATCCAATACCAATTTAGTTCAACCGAGAAAAAAAGTCTAATTGAGTCATTTTAATATGAGCCAAAAAAAATGCCTCAGAAACTTGATCCACGTCGTTTATATATCTATGTAGGGCAAATACAATACGAGTAACAACAGACACGTCAGAAAAAATTAGTTCCAGCTCGACTCAAAGACAACAGTACAACAGCATCAAGGTCACGCTTATGGACTACCACTACTTGGTGTCCCACAGCTTTGCTGGGGCCTGGCAAGTTCTGATAAGCTGCACATTAAACAAAGAGCAAGAGCAAATCCGCTCAACATTACATGAATAAACAATTTGAAACACTGGCATACACTGCATACACATGGAATCCTCCTGAACAAAGGTCACAGAAGTGTCCGTATGACCTAGCTCCTTATGAAATGCTATTGCCTCATCGAGTGCCCCTGTCATCCTTCTTGTCCCTGACATTCCTGTCATCCTTGGTACTTGTTTGAGGAGTGTATTGGCTGGTAGATGATGGAGAGTAACCAGGTGCACTTGGTGAATACCCTGCGCTTGGACTGCAATAAAAGCAAAAGAACGTTTAGCAATTTTTAACCTCTTACTAGATTTCTGATTTTAGGTCTAGTGCAGTTCAATAAATAACTGTCAAGGGTTTTCGGTTGTGATAGCGACATACCTGTATTGTGGAGAACTTGGACTATAGTCGGGACTGACACCAGAATTATATGGGCTGAGAAAACAAATACAACCATTATTAGACAACGCCATTCAGCGCAATGAATAAGATGGGAATGACAAAAGGATATAAGAAATCACAAAATGGTGAGAGAACAATAGTAACCTGCTGGGACTATATGTAGGGCTTGAAGGAGAATATGAAGGAGATGTTGGCGAATATGAGGGTGATGTTGGGCTGCGACAAGAGAAAAGTCCATTATAGTTTATAACATGGGTAAATTCAAAAGGACCATAAGAACACCAGGAAAAAAAAATAAAAATAGATGCAATAACAATTTGGGAAGCCAGCAAAATAGCGCATGGTCAAATAACCAACCTATAATTTGGAGATGTAGGACTGTAAGGGCTTGATGGCGACAATCTTGGACTGCTGGGTGAGTAAGCTTGTGACGGGCTGTATTTTGCAGACTGAGGATTATAACTTGGCGAGGTAGGGCTATAGCTAGGAGAGGTGGGGCTGTAGCTTGGAGAGGTGGGGCTGTAGCCAGGTGAAGTGGGACTGTAGGCAGGTGAAGTGGGGCTATACGATGGTGATGTGGGGCTGTAGGATGGGGAAGTTGGGCTGTAAGAAGGTGATGTCGGACTGTAGGAAGGGGATGTTGGACTGTACGAAGGTGACGTTGGACTGTATGCAGGGGAAGTTGGACTGTATGCAGGAGATGTGGGACTATACACTGGTGATGTGGGGCTATAGCTTGGTGAGGTAGGGCTATAACTGGGAGATGTGGGGCTGTAGCTCGGTGAGGTTGGGCTATAGCTCGGTGACGTGGGGCTGTAGCTGGGTGATGTGGGGCTGTAGCTTGGAGAGGTTGGGGAATAAGATGGACTTGTTGGAGAATAGGCAGGACTGGTTGGACTATAGCCAGGAGAACCCGGGCTATAAGATGGTGATGTTGGGCTATATGTTGGAGAAGCAGGACTATATCCTGGAGATGCAGGACTGTAACCTGGAGTTGATGGACTGTAGCCTGGGGACGATGCAGGTGAAAAAGCCATTCCACCCACATATGGAGAAAACTGAGCATCTGTAATAGGAGACAGGCGAAGACTTGGGCTCAGCAAATAACTTGGAGACATCATGCCCTCATGATAAGGAGTTCCAGAGACTGGAGATCGAGCAGGAGTCATGCCAAAATCCAAGCCCTCCATATAACTAGGGAGCTGCAATTCAATTGCATTCTTTAACATCTCATCATTGAGATACAAAGCGCAGTCTCCAGTACCTATTGGTGCGAGCTGACCAAGCATAATATTTTCTGTGACACCCCTTAAATAATCTGTTTCAGCATAAACTGCCGCGTCAAGGAGAATGTCCACAGTCTCTTCAAATGAGCACCTCATCAGTGGCCCAGTATCATTACGGTTAATACCATGACGGGTGATTGCCATCAAGTGGCCACGATAGGTCATGGTGTCACACAGTATAGCCAGATGCCGATAGTTCACATAAGACCCATCAAAGGATATAACAACCCGCAATTCATCCAGCAAGGCACGACGAACTGCCTCAATTCCAAGAACTTCAATAACTTCAATCAAGTGATTGCTTGTTGTCCTCCTTGCATCAACATTTTCATGACACATAACAGCTAGGAGATTCACACCCTCAGTATCCAGCATCCACTCCTCTAATGTCCTAAATCCATCATTCTCATCAAACCTGCTGAGTTTACATTGCTTAATGAATACCTTGTTGATATCTGGTATGCCTCGAAGAGCCATTTCTGTCAGCATATTACTCTCAATCTTTTTCAGAAAAACATCATCTTCAGCTGACTGATCATTCAATTCACCTTTTGGAGCTTCATCGTTCATGATACGGATACGAAGAATGAGTTTTTCAGCATTGTCATCATTAAATATGCATGTCAAATCATCATCAAATTCGAGGTTGATTTTCTCTGCAATGTCAGCCATGCTTAGCTTCTTATCAACCATCATTTCGCGATTCAGCTCTATACGAAGCAACCATGGAGAGATTTTCTCTGGCGCGATCTCTTCGTCTGGCATTTCATAATATGACTTCACAAAATCAACATCCTCCTCAATTATTGTACTTGTGGGGTCGGGATCATACCAGACTTCTGTAGCTTGAGTAACACTTCGAAGAGTGGTATATTCCAGCGCACATTGAACATTCTTGGCCCTCTCCTTTGTCTTATTACATTCAGGAGTCAAGTAGACTGAGAGAGAAGGTGTTTTGATTTTTTTAGCTACATTAATAATTTCCCTCAACCTAGGGACACCAAGAGTTACATTCTTTGCACTAACACCAGCATAGTGGAAAGTATTAAGAGTCATTTGAGTAGCGGGTTCCCCTATAGATTGTGCAGCAACACAACCAATCATTTCACCTGGTGCAACCAATGACTGCAAGAATCGCGACTCTATTTCACCAATAACCCAATCAAATGCTTCACGACTAAGCCTGTATTCTTGCAATACCCTTTTACTAGCAAGAGTGCTACGAAGCAAAATCCCAAAGAAGAGAGTGGCATTCTTTTGAGCTTCCACACTCAACGGATCATCACCAGGAACAACCTTTAGTCTCTCCTGGAGCTTATCAACAGCTTCTACGGCTTCCATTGGATGAATATTAGAAGGCTTACGGAAATCAACCTTGAAAGTTTTTTGGGCATTCCAGATAAGCCTCATGATGTTGACAGGCATTGGCCAGGAGTTATCGCCTGTGGTTGCAATCTCAGTCCCAAGTTGGTATCTATCTGCTTCAAGTTTTTGAACTTCAGCATCAAACACATCCCGCAACTCTCGGATATTTTTCAAATCCTCAACATGGTCTGGTAACATATAATTGGGGTTCCAATTTTCATCATCAATTTCATATCTGAAGACCCTATCAAATTCTGATTTCTTCATCTTCAAAGAATCCAGCTTCTGTGATTCTATCCAGACAGCATCCATACCATCTTCCCCATAAAGAAACTGAATAACATCCCCCAATGAATTTCTAACAGTACCGTCATATTTAACCATAATATCCTCCATAGCTTTCACCAGTCGCCTCTGGATGTAACCAGTCTCAGAAGTCTTCACTGCAGTGTCAATAAGACCTTCCCTACCACCCATGGCATGGAAGAAGAACTCTTGTGGAGTCAACCCACGCAGGTAAGAGTTCTCCACAAAGCCTCTGCTTTCTGGCCCATAGTCATCCTTGGTAAAATGAGGCAATGTCCGATCTATGAATCCATATGGTATACGCTTACCCTCAACATTTTGCTGTCCCACACAAGCTGTCATCTGAGATATGTTAATAAAACTCCCTTTTGATCCTGCAGTAACCATTGCCTTGAGATTGTTACTTTCGGACAAACTTTTCTGGGCGCTGCTTCCCGCATCATCACGGGCTCTATTCAAGACCTATAGAATTACAGATATGTAAGAAAAAGCACCAAAAAAAGACTAATTTGACTTACAGATATGTAAGAGCACAAGAAAAGGCACACAAAAAGACTAATTTGACTTACGCACCTGGTTCACTTTGTTTTCAAATGAGTCCATCATAGTTCGTCCAGGTTCAGCCTCTAAGTCCTTATTCTGGGCCTGTCTAATAAGTTCTTTCACATCAGTTTTTGCTTTTGAAATAGTTTCGTTAATTTTTTCCATTGTGGCTGCATCAGCAATTGCATCTCCAATTCCAATGCTAAAGCCATTTTGTAAAAGCCAGTAATTCACAAGCCACTGTGTATGCCCCAAAAATTTGCGAGCCGAATCTGGACCAACCTCTTCCCTGCACATGGTAACAGAGAGATAAAGCGCCATACAAGATTACAAAAAATCAGATTCCCTAGCTAGCCAACGCAACTCCTTACAAAATCAAAGGTTCAAAATCAGCCACCCTAAATTTTTAGATGTTTGATTATGTCACTTCCCCAAACTTATAGTCAGTTTACCTAAAATCTGCTGTACTCCAGAGGCCCGCCCCCAAAATAAAAAAAGTGCACAATAATTTGTAGATTATAGAGCAGAAGTTTCTTCCATAAATGAAAGGCAAAATGCTGAATTTTGTCCCCTATTTAAATTTCAGAAAATACTGAAATGCATACCAAATAACATGGATAAGACTTCCAGTGGAAGTTCCCAGTGTCTTCTTACAGAGAGTTCCAGAAAGTAGTTCCCCTTTCTCTATTCGAACCAAAGTATCCCCAGGAGTAATAATTCCTCTTTCTGAATCGGTGTGCCAAGCAGCAGTTCTAAGCAGGTTAATCTGCTTTGGAATAATAAGATTAAAAACTTGTTTTCCAGTCCAAAGTGGCCTCGGCTTAAGAATAGCTGGAGCAGGAATTTTCCCATCAAAGTCCTCCCACCACATCAAGATGTTCATGAAAACATCCTGCAAGAACAAAACAAAGATAAAATTCTAACACCATCAAACAGAACTATATGACCAAAATATTAGAAAAGTCTGAATTATTATAACCTTCTCTATGAAGGTATCCCTCTTAGTGATTTTGCGGCACCCTAAAAGGGTGTCCTGGACAATTCCCATAACAGGCCGATTTGATTGCGGTGATACAATGCACTTAGGAACCATCATTAGCTCCAACACTTCCGCCCTGGTTTCAAATGACTGAGGAACATGCATATTCATCTCATCACCATCAAAATCAGCATTATATGGTGAAGTAACGGACAAGTTTAGACGGAATGTAGAGTATGGCATGATCTTAATTCTATGCCCCATAATTGACATTTTATGGAGACTAGGTTGGCGATTGAAGAGGACAAAATCGCCGTCGTTTAAATGCCGCTCCACCTGCAACCACAATGTACAAGGTTAGCAAAGCACCAAAAACACAAAATGGATCCACAAATAAAATGATACCTTGTAACCAAGCTCCAAATGATGATCGCTGCTTTTCTTCAAGTAACGAAGATCAAGTCTTTGTCCGTCATCCCTTATGATATATTTGGCACCGGTTTTACCAGGTGGAGGATGAGGCCCATACTCAACAAGCTCCTTCAACCTGTTTTAGTATAAGGCACCAGCATAAATCAAATAACAAAATCAGAAAGTGGGAAAAACAATTTGCGTGTCACAATGTTGACCTTTCAATGTTATATGGAGTCACAGTTTCTGGATATGTGAGATTCAAAGCAATACTCCATGGCACTCCCAGTTCATCAATGTTAATAGTGGGATCTGGTGTAATAACTGTACGTGCAGAGAAGTCCACACGTTTCCCCATCAAGTTACCCCTAATCCTCCCTTCCTTGGCCTTAAGCCTACTACATATTGATTTAATTGGTCTACCTGATCTCTGAGTAGCCTGCAAAAGAATTACATCAGTTGCTGAGTCAAAGTCTCCATCAGGAAAGCCAAGGAAGAAAGCCTTGTAGGCTAAATCTGGACAAGAGACTCTGGGCAAATGGATGCACTCATACCCTTGGCTGTCCAGGCAATTCATTGTCAAAATAAGTGGCTACGTGAAACTGCAACAACTGTGCAAACTCAGATATGATGTGGGCAGGTGCCCCACTCCTCTCCTGTCTTCTCAGATTCTCGTTATGCCTAATTATCATTGCCAACTGATGCGTCAAGTCATCCTGATTCAGACAAGGGAAAAGAATGAGAATGATTCCAGCAGTCAAAAGTCTGATGTTAAATTAATAATTATTAAATCTCGATATGAAAACTGCAGATACTCTAGATACTCAAAACGTGTTCCCAAAGCCAATATAAACCATTGAAGACAAGAAAAAAAAACAACTAACAGCACAAGAGGCTTGCCTCACTCCTGGAGGATGTATCCATCATCACAGAGGGCCTCACAGGTGGTGGAGGAATTGGAAGGACTTGTAGAATCATCCAATCAGGACGTGCATACTTTGGGTTCAAGCCCAACAATAGGCAGTCCTCATCACTTATCCTCTTCAGGACGCTAAGTACCTAAAGTAACAGAATAAAGAACATCAGCATCATCCACAAGTCAGATTAGGCAGAACATTTGTGCTTGAGGAATAAACTACCCTCTCTGCTGTAAGTGTCTGCTTTCTTTCTACAGGTTCAGGCAGCTGCTCCTGGTCATCATTTTTTTTCCTTTGAGCCTTATACTCGGCTATCATCTTCATACCTTCAATAGTCAACTTAGGCTGCTGAGCACCACAACCACCACGACTCTTCTTAACTGGTTCATCAGTATCCTGACCCTGAACATCAATTTCATCACCCCCTTCGCACTTGGTTTTGTTCTTGCAAGCATCCAAAATCTTTTTAAGCCTGTTTTTGGGATTCCTTATTTTCAAGGCTTGCTTAAATTTGTGGTCCTCCTGCAAGTAAACAGCCAATATGACATGAAACAAATCCCAACAATGCAAACACAAGCAAAGAGCTTGTTTTGAAAACCTAACTAACTCAATAAACAAAGATGGTGCTTATTTTGTCTTTCCATTAGCTGCAAGCTAAAGCCCCCATGTTAACCACTCAATGACATCAACATACGAGATGCGAGCAAGTCTTCTCTAGTAGCTCTCCTACTTCTTTTATGCTAAACTAATGCAAATATTGCACACTGCACTTAATCAAGATGTCTATCACGCACGAAACGAAACCCATTTAACGTCTCCTAGTAAACGCCAAGCAAAAAGTTCAAATTCAGAGGCAAAAACGAGGGTTTGGGGCACCTCATCAGCCAAAATCTTGGAACAATTGAAGCAAACACTTCTCATGATCGTCAAAACAGTCTTCATGAATCCGATATGGAACATAGGCTTCGCGAGCTCCAAGTGCCCGAAGTGACCCGGACACTCGGCCATATTCGCCGTGCAAGTTTCGCACTTAATCTTCCTATCAATCGTCCCGAGCCGCGGATCGCTCAAGCCGCCCGGCTTTGGCTTCCCCCTCTCCGTCGTCTCGCTGTGCTCAATTTGCACCACCGACATTTGACGCTGCGCAACAAACACAAAAACCCCAAAAAAAACCATAATTTTATCCCCATCTTCGCTAAAGGAGAAGAGAAAAACCCAGAGAGAGAGAGAGAGAGAGAGAGAGAGAGGAGGAAAATTACGATCTCGTCTGGGCTGAGTATGCCGAACTGGACGGTACGGACTTTGGCGACCTCCGCCGGAGAATACGGGAATCGCATATCCATGGCTATCGGAATTGGTCAATCGCGAATCAAAAACCCTAACTTTGAGCCGTTTTGAAACCGTTTTTTCTTTTTCTTTTTTGTTTTTTGTCTGTTACGTTTCTTTTATCGTGTACTAACTAATTTCAGCTTTTGTTACTGAAGCTGTCCACCTTTGTTCTAGAGAAAAACAAGAGAGAGACCAGCAGAGAAGGGCTGAGAGCAAACTCTCACCACAGGGAGCTCTGGAAACAAATGAAACGAGGGCTCCTCAAGCCTGTATTTATAGACGAAAATGAGGCAGCCCTAGATACACATCCAACTAACGTGCGCCGAGTGCGCAGTGTAACAGCGTGAGCACGGCCTCAAAATAGATGGGCCGAGATTTAGCTGAATAGGCCTATTAGTGCTTCAGGATCAGAATGCCGGATGTGGGCATCCGATGACCTAACGACACGACGGTTGCCATTTTTTTTTTTTTTAGATAGAAAATTTTGGCATTAATTATAATTTGTACGGTAAAAAATTTTAAAAAAAATATTAAGATTGCGAAGTCATTTTTACAACTAGTTATTATATACCAATGGAACATCTGTTTTTAAACCAAATTTTTGTTTTTGTTCTTTATTTCTTGTAATGGGTTTTACAAAACAAACACAATTAAAAAAAAAATTTTCTAATGACACCCAGATATGAATAGTGTAAAAATAACCCGCACCCAGAAATGAATGTTCTCTTAATTTTTAAGAATTTTGAAAGTTTGGAGGGCAAAAAATTATGGAAAGATTCGCCAAACTGTTTTATAGGTTCGTGGCATTTTTTATGTATGTTTTTATATCAACAATTATTTGTAATTATTAATTATCGACAAAATTTACTAAAATTTGCATCTAGAAAAAAAATAAAATAAAATAAAATGGGACAAAAATTCGGTAGAAACATGGGCCGGAAAATATTTCGGCCGACCAATTTTGTTGGCCCGCTTACAAATTTGATGGATCCACTTTGTATCATTGGAAGTCTCCAAGAGAACCTTCCAAGTCGACGCGCTTTTGAGAAATTTCTTCACCTCTTCCTGCCGGCGACATCGTCAGCGTCGAAAACGTGCATTAGAAAACCAAAATACAAAAATAAAATAGCAGAACACTTTTATTTTTTTTTTTTCTCGTCTCTCCCAAACTTTCCAACAATATCAAACAATGGCTTCGATCTACACCTGCAAAGAGTGCAACACCGACCTGAACCTGAGCACGACCCACCTCTATCCGCCGGACTTTTACTTCGAGGCAGGCAACAAGGGCACGCTCTCGTTCGACATGATCGACAGCAACAAGTTCAGGTTCGAGAAAGAGGACAAGATCAGGCCCTTCTTCGAGACGATCAATTACTGGGGGATTCAGAGGAGGAGGACCAAGATTAAGTGCGGCGGTTGTGGATGCCTCGTCGGTTACGTCTACGACGATGGTCCCCCTCTCACGAACAGTCCCGGCCAGTTCCACCTTGGACCGAGCCAGGTTGTTCCTCGCGCGCCCAGGTACCGGTTCAAGACCAAGGCTCTTAGAGTCGCATCGGAAACTTGAACAAAATTGTTGGGGTTGTAGAAAAGGGGAATTTTACTATAAGAAAATGTTGTGTTTGTTCGGTATGATCTTTTGTTTCCTCCTCTCGTTGTGTATAATGTGAAGAGAAATAAAGTTTCGTTTTATCATTCCTGTGTTACTAGCTCAGCTGTCAATAGTTTGAACTTTTGGTTGATTGACTGGTACTTGGATAAGGAATAAAGACTTGCCCAAAAGTTTGAGTTTTTAGATCGATTGATGTTTATAGTTCGAATGTGTTTTTTGTTCTCTTTGGTGTGATTCATCGTTTTCGTTATGCGGACGTGTATCATTGAAGTTGGAGAAGAAATGGATTTTTTGTTAGGCGGATTATCTTTTTTTCCTGACAAATTTGCTTCTCAGGCAATTTTTTATTGTGCCAAATTTGATGTTGGTTTCTGTGAGTCATGTCAAGTTAAAAGGAAAGGAGTTTGATGAAGGGAAGGAAAGGTGTAGAAAAGCAGATGCTGGAAAATTGGTCCTGATAAGGTCTTAGTATACCTATGGATGGTTAATAATATTACTGCTTTATCTGAATTATTTACAGCATTTTTGCTGGGATCTCACTGGTTGAGTTTCAGCCTTTATGAAGAATTACTCGCACAAATATCGTTATTACAATATCTATGCTAGTGCCAGAAATTGATACAAGATTTTGCTCTCTGCCTTTCTTAATCTTGATACGAGTGTTTTGTCATGGATGGTACCCGGTTAAATTTACAAGATGGAAATTGGGAAAAGACATGGTTGAGGAATAATTCTTGGTGGGTAGCAACCATCAATTTCATTGAGTTCTTTTTCTGCCTGGTCTTGTGCTTGGTAGTTTCACCAATTCTGGAATTTTTTATCATCTATAATATTGTTTTGTTTTTGAGCAGCAATCATCCATGTTATTACTTGCTCAGTTGTTGCATTTATTAGTTGAATCTACCTACCAGTCAAATTTTTTCCTTGGGCTATTCACATGCAACGCAAGGCCTCTTCTACATTATTATAGACTCCAGTGACCACTTTTATAGAAAAAGGAAAATTGAACGTAAAAAGGCATTCTTTCTGGAGTGCAATCTTGCCAGTCAGATGAATATTAGGTTGGAGACATGGATTGGTAGCCCCTGGGCGTTGGTTCTGGAAGTAGCTCTTCATGAATTTGATTTTATGCTTCCTTGTAGTCTTGTTATCTCATAGTTCTGTCTATTGGAAACAAGATTGACAATTCAATAGCCAAGATATGAAGCAAACAAGAGTGGAATCTGAAAAGGGCGGCACAAAGATAAAACAATCTGATTCCCTGCCGCCACTTCCTAGATTTGGTGCTCAGAGGACTATAACAAAGAGTGTGACGGATCAACAGATTGCTAAGTTTTGGAGGCAAAAGAGCATTGAGGAGGAGGATCACCTCCTTGCTGCTATCAAGGCTGCAGCGCGCATCAGAGCATGTAACATGACGGTAAGATTTGATGGTTCTCATTTTAATATTGTGTTTGATCATCAATTTTCATTGAGACTAGTTGATGAGCCCATTATAGAACAATACTGTATCGTTCTTTTCATTGAAGAGATGATTGATTTTTAGAGTTCAACTTCATCAGGTTTCTCGAATGTTTAGCTATTTGGCCATTGTGCAGAATCAAATTATGTGACTGACTTATTGAAGGTTTTATGGTCCAGGAGGATCACTACAAGCAATTTGTAGAGTCTTTGACAGATGACAACTCTAAGGATAACATAGACAGTGCCAAAGATGGGAAGAACAATGAAGTTTGCATTGGAATAAAGAACTGGTTAGTCTCCAATCACCTTTGGTCTAGGATAGTGCTATTTATTGTAGATGCAAGTGGTCTCAAAACGAGAAAAATTTTCTCCAGCAAGTGTAGGACAGAATGGCAACATGTTCTGCAATAGTAGGGCTTTGAGAACCCAGATTGACTCTAGAGATCACTCTCTACTTTGTCAAATTTCTTCTTTTCTGATTACTTGTGAGGTAATGGAAGGGAGCACAAGGCAAAGGAAGAGAGATGACATACATTATAATGTGATAAACTGGGAAGGGAGTTTGGTTCTTGAATGTAAGCTCGGTGATGTTTTTGCCTTTTCGTAACAAAGATCTCCACATAACATATGCGCAGGTGGACAAGGAGCAAGTATGCATACTTGAACCAACCGGGCATTGAATCAGTGGATCCTCCCAAGACACGAACATCCAATTACACTCCCAATTGTTTTTCTTTTAAGCGCACTCCGATGTATCCTACCTCTCTAGGCGTCTTTTAGCCAGAATATTGGATTGGGTCGGATTCAGTTCGTCCTTCAATTGTTGGTATTGCTTGATATATATATGTAAAACTCAGCCGAAACGCATCTTATGTATGTTTTATTGAGAATGTGTTGCTACTGAATAAGTGTGTTGGAGTATTATAATGAATAGTTTGTGAAATTTCTGGTTGTATACTGGACAGATGTGGAGATCAGTCAAGTTGGCATAATTGCGTACCAGTTTTAGCTTTATTGCTTCCCTTAAAAATAATAATAATAATAATTAAGACTTGAGTTTACTAATGGTACATATTATTATATGTCGTTGATTGAATGATTAGAGGGAGGTGATTACTCGATTAACAAAATCCCAAAATTTTCTGCAAAGCCATTAAATACTCACCCAATTGAGTGGTTGACTTTAACGGATGCACCTCGTTATTTAGCAATTCTCCAATAAAAGAATGACTTTCAAAGTTTTCAACTTCCCAAAATACATTAGAAACTAAATTCCACAAAATAATAAAAACAGATAAAACAAAAAATTAAATAATAAAAAAAAATGCTGAGAAAAATTGGGATCTAATTCGTAATTACTCGGAAAATAATAATAATAATAATAATAATAAAACCGAGCTTTCTGGATCTTATTAATTTCTCAATCTCCATCTCGTCTGAATCCAATTGTTTTGAATTTCGCGAAAATTGACGGTTTCGATAAATGGCGAAAGGCAGATACTCTCGTTTACCGGCTCGGAAATCGTCGTCGTCGACGATGATTCTGACGATGCTCCTGATTTTCACCTTCGTCATTCTCATCCTTCTCGTGCTCGGAATCTTCTCTATTCCCGCCAGCTCCGGCGAGCATCGCCAAGCCAACGATCTCACCACACTCGTCCACAATAAAGTCGATAGGTAACTAACTAGCTAACTAACTTCTGCTGTTTGTTGAGCGAAAGTTTCAATCTTGGATGGCGATCTGGTAATTATCGTGATAATTTAGCGCATTTAATTGAATTGTGTGGAGGATTGGTTGCAGGAGTGAAGGAGATGAAGGGAGAGCTGAGCAGTGGGTTGAGGTCATCTCCTGGGAGCCTCGAGCTTTTATTTATCACAATTTTCTGGTCAGTTTTTCTTTTTTTTGGAATTTTCGTCGAATTCTGATGCTGATTATGCGAAAAGATGTGAAATTTGGTTGGTATTTTAAGTCCGGATATAGCGTTCACATGAGATTAGGAAGCAATGGTATGTAATGTAGGATGATTCTTAGGGTGTAGAAGTTTAGATTTGAGGGCTGTCAGATGCGTCATTCGGCAGTGGGACTGTCAAACAGTAATAAGTTTAATTGTGCTTTGATTTTTTGTTTTCCGGCTGAAAAGTTTGGAGTTTGTTGCTTGATTGGGTTGATTACATTTTTTTGTAGAGCAAAGAGGAATGTGAGTACCTAATTGACCTGGCAAAGCCTCATATGCAAAAGTCAACAGTTGTTGATAGAGTAACCGGGAAGAGCAAAGATAGCAGGTGAATGTTTGCACCTTATCAGAGTTGTATTGCTTGAGGCCAATTTTGTGGATGGAAGTTCTAATATCTTGATGTTCATCCTGATTTTGTGTTGTCTGTGTTGTTGATATGCAGAGTACGTACGAGCTCTGGAGCATTTGTATCTCGAGGCCGTGACAAAGTCATTAGGGACATTGAGAAACGAATTGCTGATTTCACCTTCATTCCTGTAGGTATGCAGCGTAAACTATTTGTCCACCAGTTCAGCCTCTGCTATTTTTTTGTCCATTTTTCTTTGACATTATGTTCATATATCACCACCAACTTCTATTCAAATGCATAACTTTGTTGATCTCACTAGTTGTGAATTGTACTCACCCAGTCGATGACTGAGAAATTCAACGAACTATTGGAATTGCATCATTTCTTTTTTTCCTAAATGGAAATGAAAATTGCGTCTTTGCTAACTGGAACTCTTGAAGTTGCATCCATTTTTTTTCCTCAAGTGTTTATGGAATTAAAAGTATTGACTAAGGTCTGTTAAGACGGTGACTGTTAAGAGGGGCACCACTTCTACGCTTTTTTATTCATGATTCGGCTACAAGGATGGTGTCAGCAGTGGACATTTTGCAGCTTCTCTGTGCCACCATCTCTACCATTGCACCCTACCACCATAATGCTAAGCAGCACAGCTTCAAGTGTATATCTGATGTCTCCTTTTATTTGGTGGCATTGTCATCAATTATATTATCAATTGGGAACCATTTCAACAACCTGATCAACTACCTTCAATTTTGAAATATTCAATGAATTAATTACCTGATGAAATACAATGATCTACGGTACTCCAATATGGTGAAGGGTAAATGGGACCATTTAAATGGATGCTAAGAAGAAAAACTATTAATAAGTCTGTTAGGTGTCTTCGAATAGGTTGATTCTCTGTTAATTGTATGTGTTGTTATTTGGCAATAGAATCTTCGGCTGTTAACTAAGTGAAAAAAAAAATTGCAGAACATGGAGAAGGCCTCCAAATTCTTCACTATGAAGTTGGGCAAAAGTATGAGCCTCACTATGACTACTTTATGGATGAGTTCAACACAAAAAATGGGGGTCAACGCATAGCGACTGTTCTGATGTACCTGTAAGTGTGATCATATGTCTGGGAATAGATTTCTTGTTTTAGTTTTAATTATTAGGGTAAGTCCTTTGTTCTCTCTAATTTTTCCTACTTTACTATTCTGTACAGCTCAGATGTTGAAGAAGGCGGGGAGACTGTGTTTCCTGCTGCTAAAGGGAACTTTAGTGCAGTGCCTTGGTGGAATGAGTTATCTGAATGTGGAAAGGAAGGACTTTCTGTTAAACCAAAGATGGGTGATGCATTGCTTTTCTGGAGCATGAAACCTGATGCCACTCTAGACCCCTCGAGTTTGCATGGTTAGTTACAGTTACCACCTAATAACTGTTAGAGCATGGTTTAGATTCCTCTCTGTCCACTGATAGCTGCTTATCATGCTGAAGGAGGGATGCCCTCTATATAGTTATTTGGTTTTCACCATCCTGTAGAAGTACTTGATGATTTCAAATTCTCACTTTTCTTCTGGCGTTTAGGTGGTTGCCCTGTGATTCAAGGGAATAAATGGTCATCCACCAAATGGATGCATGTGAGTGAGTACAAGGTCTGAATGTTCCTAAGGTAATTTCTCTTCATCCAGATACAAGTGAACAGGTTTGTCTTTTTCTCTTGGCATAACGATGTGGAAAAATGTTATTCATTATGCTAATAGAGTAAAGCTGAAACAGTTGGCATTTGGTAAAGATGACAAATTGTTCTTATTTGGAGCGTTAGTGCTCTATCTTTCCTCATTTACTGATCCCCCCTTCCCCCTTATCCCCACCCACCTTCCCACACACACACAAATAACCTCGCTAAGTGAGCTGAGTGAATTGCTGTATGAGTCGAGAACTGGTGTGATTGTCTCAGCTTTGTAATTCACATGCAAAACATGTTTATCATATAGCTAAATTGAATCCCATAATGGAATACAGCCAATTAGACTTTCCTCCTCTTTTGATTATCTTATTCTTAGAAGGATCTTGATCGAACATTCTGACAGCGCACTTCCTTCTAACGCCATTGCAATTTTTCTTCCATGGCAGCTAACCATGTATTAAACAGCTCATTCCGGTAACTTGCACATCTTAAGAGAGAGCTTCAGCAGATGGGCTTAAAGATTAATGTCCAATCCTTGAACACAGCTGAATCCCAACATGACCGCATATCTCAATTCGCTGGAGGACTGATGCCACGTTGATTATTGTTGGTGACTGATCAGTTCTGAAATTTCACGTTCATAGTATAACAAAGTTGAAAATTTTAGTGGATAGAAACATGATAATGCCCTAATTTTGAAACTAAGAAATTATTTCTTTTTGCCTTAATACATTCTGGTTCATGCGTGGATAACTATTGTTCTTGCCCCTTTTCTAGGAAACTCTTCTGTTTGTTTTTTCTTTTCTTTTTACAGGAACTGGTACGTATTTGCCAGGCTCTAAAGACGGTGGAGTTGTAATCTTTGCGCATATTGCTTCGGGTGGTTAAAGTCTGCATTAGAAAATACAGGGCTTCAGCAAATAAAGACAATTGATTGGTTGAACGGTATGGCCCCGTTTGGACGTTCATAGCTGGCCAATATTTTTGCTACAAGGAGCATGTTTGTTTTTTATAAAAAAAAAATATTATATAATTTTTAAATTAACAATTTAAAAATAACTAACTAAAAATTACAGAAATTACATAATCAAACTGGACAGCAAAAAAAATGACTTTATTTTGGCTGCGGTTACATAATTTATTACAACTGCAAAGTTTCCGAAATCACCACATCAGTCACATTTATAACTGCAACTGCAACAGCCACTGGATTGCTTTTCATCCCCAATTAAAAGTGACCATGGGATTGTCTATAAGGAAAAAAGCGACCTGAAAATGTGGAGTCAATTTCAACCATGCAGACTTTCCAATATTTCCCATTCATTACTTCATTTATTCATAAAAAAAGGTGCGCTCTGCACCAAAATTGAGACCAATAATCAGGAAGGATGGCAACAGATGTGGAACTCCAGCCAAAGTCGTAGCTATCAAGCTATGGCTGATTCAGTGATTTGTGTGAATCAGGTTCCTGATCACATATTGCAAAATGCCTCCATGATCAAAATATGCCAGTTCCACCTGCACCAAAATGCCAAAATGGTTGCATCAGTGACAAATACCAAGGAACCTCGGCATTTGTGAAAAATCAAGATATTAGGTTTCATGATTGTGTTTGCTTCATTACCTCTGTATCAAAACGTAAGGTACATACGAATGACTTGCCAGTATCTGTTATCACTGTGACATCTTGACCGGGTCTGATTTCACTGACACTGCTTGGCAGATCAATGCTGTACCGTTCATGGCCAGTCAAGCCCAGTGTCTCAGCATCCTCCCCTGGCTTAAAGCATAGTGGAATGATACCCATGCCCACCAAATTACTACGATGAATTCGCTCAAAGCTTTTAGCTATCACTGCTTTGACGCCCTAATCCAGAAATGATTTAATGGGTTACAATGAAAGCCCTCAAAAGATCAGGCAAACTAAGAAAGTGGTTCGAGAACATACCAATAGCATGGGCCCCTTGGCAGCCCAATCACGAGAACTTCCACTTCCATACTCAGCACCAGCCAAAATAATCGTATCATCTCCCTCACTCTTGTATTTCTGTTGAGAATAGCAAGACATGTGAAAAATACAGCTTTAACAGGCAAGTAAATACTTGGCATATGCCTTACGTGACATTGCCCATATATGCTTTCTTCTTAGTTTCATGACAGCACCTCATATCCATACTGCCATTAACCATACTTACAGGTTATAACTAAGGTGTCTTCAATAATATGTTAGCTGAAGCATACCCAAAATTCACAGTTTCTTTTTTATCTTTATACCCTGTCCAGGCCCCAACTTCTACTTTATGTAAGTACATAAATGATTGTACAGAAGGGCTGGCCTTCTAATAGTAACAAGTGAAGCTACATTAAAAGAGATTACCATGGCAACTTCAAAAACAGACAGCTTTTCTCCGGTGGGAATATGAATTGTTTTAGGCCCAACTTCTCCCCCCAGAAGCTTGTTGACAATGCGGATGTTGGCGAAAGTGCCCCTTGCCATCACCTCATCATTACCACGGCGACTTCCATAGGAATTGAAGTCCTTTCTATCAACCTCATGTTCCAAGAGGTACCTGGCTGCAGGACTATCTTTGTGGATGCTACCAGCCGGTGAAATATGATCAGTTGTAATACTATCTCCAAAGTTGAGTAAGCAGTATGCATTCTTCACACCATGTGGTCCTGGAGGGGACATGGTCATGCTTTTGAAATATGGTGGCTCATGTATGTATGTTGATTTTGTGTCCCATGAATAGAGAGTACCAGAAGGTACAGATAATTGGTTCCACATGGGATTTCCTTTGGTGATAGCTTCATATGTAGCTTTAAACATGTCAGGAAGCACAGCTGATTGTACAACCTGCAGGAAATTAGAAGATAGGAATATTAGACCAACTTGTTTGGTCTGAACAACTAGTTAAAAATTACACAAGGCAGATTAAATATCTTACTGCTGCGACTTCATCATTGGATGGCCAAATATCCCTAAAAAATATCTGCTTCCCGTCTTTTCCTACCCCAATTGGTTCAGTTGCAAAATCAATATCCACCTGCAGCATTTTCCATATGAGATGTATGCTCTAAGTCAAATGCAAGAAACATTAACCACAAAAGCAAATGCTAACAAGCTTCGGGCATGCATATAATTGGTAACAAACAAGTGCATGTGTATGCCAACAAATATTTCATTACCGTTCCGGCTAAAGCATAGGCAACCACAAGCGGAGGTGAAGCTAGATAATTTGCTCTTGTTAGGGGATGTACACGGCCCTCAAAATTCCTATTCCCAGATAACACAGCTGCAGCCACTAAGTCTGTAAATGCGTACAAAACCATTGACAAGGTTACTTCAACATAATGTGAGGATAAGTATCTGAATGATGTAAGGAAAGAAATTTACCATTGTCAGTAATAGCCGATGCCACTGTTTCATCAATATCTCCTGAATTCCCAATACAAGTGGTGCATCCATAACCAACTATATGAAACCCTAGATGATTCAAATATGTCTGCAAACCACTGCAGAGGTAGTGCAGTGGACATAAGGAAATCCTCTTATAACTGCTTTACTGAAATCCTCTTTCAAGACATGGACGTATGGAACTAGAATCTTAAAATTACCTCTTCTGCAAGTATTTGGTCACGACCCCTGAGCCTGGAGCTAGACTTGTCTTAATCCATGGTTTCACCTGAAAAATGATAGGGAAAGTTTTAACTGTAATAAGAAGCTGGCAGAATGCTTTCAGCAGTCCCTTCAAGATTCATTATATACACAAACTTGACTCTGAATTTTCAACATCCATTATTTGTTGATTCACATTGTAACAAACTACAACTGCTTCAGAAATAGCAATGAAGAAGCTTAACAATAATGCAGTCTCTCTGTAACAGGCTCACAAAAACTCCAAAAATGTTGTTAGTAACCATTGCTCCTTTTTGATCTTGGAGCACATCTGTTTGTTGGTTACTGATTCCAAAAAACCACTAATTTTAACAAGAAAAACAGGAAAAGAAGCAGCACTCACCTCCAAACCTAGTTCGCAAGCTTTCTTAGCAACTAAAGCAGCTCCAAGCATTACACTAGGGTTTGAGGTGTTTGTACAACTTGTAATAGCAGCTATAACAACATCACCATGCCTAAGTTGTGCTAATTTCCCATGGAAATTGAACTCTGCAACCTTGCTCTGAGCTTCCTTTGGCACAGCAAAGCCCTATTAACATGCAACAGAAGAGAGTATGTGAGATACTTTACGCCAGTTCCACAGGAGTGCACTTAAACCTCTTCCTAACATTGCCCCAACATCCAAGATGATGGCATTCTGCAGCATTTTCTAAGTTCACCAAAATTCTCACCTTAAACCCAACTCTATTGTCCAAGCATGCATGCCAATCTGCTTTCATTTCTTTCAGAGGAACACGATCATGAGGCCTGCAATAAATCTGATTCTGAGCAACTGGCAAGAAATACAGAAGTTGCATCATAAGAGGTACCTTTCACACATATATTAACTCTTACCTCTTTGGCCCTGACACACAGGGTTCAACATCCTCAAGATTCAGTTCTAAATGAGAGGAGTAAACTCTCTCAATCTGGGGCTGAAATCAGGCAACAATATTGCAGTCAGCTGTTTATAATATAGTTTAAACTAAGTGAAGAAAGAGTTTTGTACAGCATTATCATTTACCTCGCTGTAGTCCACAAACATTTTGTTAGCTCTTAAATAGGATTCTATCATAGAAACCTGTATGATGCAGTTCACAAATCAGCACATCAATATGACAACACAAAATGAAATGCAGTTTAATTAGATAACCTACAGTTTCATCACTTCTTCCAGTAAGTTTCAGATATTGCAGTGTCACATGATCCACAGGAAAGAATCCCATGGTTGCACCATACTCAGGAGACATGTTAGCAATAGTTGCACGATCTGCTAATGACAGTTCACTCATCCCTTCACCTACACACAACAGAAAAATTTAAAACCAGGTGTGAGATTATGA
>STGP01002860.1:0-14289 GCA_004918865.1 Caryocar brasiliense | reverse complement strand
ATCACATCAAAGCAAAAACAAGTCTCTCTTCCTCTTTTCTCTTTTTTTTTTAATTATTCATTTAAATTTTTTTCTAGGTCCTGAATTGGGTCGTTACACATTGCACCACATATGTACATCCCATATATGTTACACATCACACCACATATGTGTATCCCATATATGTGTATTCCAGATGGTAAAATTTTACTAGTAAAAAAGATTAAACGTGAGAGGCTAAATAATTCTATTGTGTTAGAGGATGTGTTATACATTCTAAGGTTTAACTGTAACTTAATCTCGGTCCGAGAATTAATACATGATTCCAATTGTATTGTAACTTATTTTCCTACATTTTACGTGACACAAGACCTTATCTAGACTAGGTGATCTGAAGACAAGGGTT
Source organism: Caryocar brasiliense (assembly GCA_004918865.1). Lineage (NCBI taxonomy): Eukaryota > Viridiplantae > Streptophyta > Magnoliopsida > Malpighiales > Caryocaraceae > Caryocar > Caryocar brasiliense. Next base: position 13,904 of record STGP01002860.1, on the reverse strand, counting down.
TATCATCTACAGCGAATGGCAGGGTCCTTGGCTTGCATAATAGGAGAGCATCAGGTAGAGCTGTAGTACAGAAGTCTCAGACACCTGTTAAATAATAAATTAAGTATCTTATCAAACTTATTTAATTTTGCTTTAGATAAAAATAAAGATAATTATTGTGATATTTGCCATCGGGCGAAACAGTTCTGAAGTCCATGTTCCATTAGTAGTAACAAAGCTACTTGTTGTTTTAATTTGATTCATTGTAATTTATGGGGTCCATATCATACTAAGTCTCATAGTGGGGCGCAGTTTTTATTGAATATCATTGATAACTACAACAGGGCAACTTGGGTATATCTGTTAAAGAATAAGGTGAAGGTAAAAAAGACACTAACATCTTTTTATGCAATGGTTAAAAGTCAATTTAATTCACATGTTCAACAAATCAACAAATTAGGAGTGACCAAGGAACCGAGTTCATGGGTGAGTTGAGAAGTTTTTTTGTTGAAAATGGAATTATTTATCAAACATCATGTGTAGTTACCCCGCAATAAAATGGAAGGGGTGAGCGTAAACATAGACACATTTTAAATGTAGCTCGTGCCCTAAGATTTTAGGCATATCTACCTCTCCATTTTTAGGAAGAATTGTCCTTACAATAGTATGTCTTATTAATCATATACCAACCACTACTAATAAGGGTAAAACTTCATATAAAATACTTTTTGAGAAAGTCCCTTAACTTTGAAAGATTGCAGGTATTTAGGTGTCTATGCTATACAAAAATCAAATGAAAAGTAGACTGATAAATTTGGAGAAAGGGCTGTGAGGTACGTTTTTATAGGCTACCTATATGATACCAAAGAGTAGCACGTTTACGATTTAAAAAAAAAAATTATGAGTTGGGACGTGTATTTTTATGAAAATAATTTTTCTTTTTCATATGGGATGAATAAATCAAAGGAGATTAGTGAGGAGTTAGACCGTGTGGTGGAAAATAAAACAAATTATAAGAATATGGTATCTGCTGTTTGGTTGAGAGAGGAAGAGATTCAAATTCATATGGATTAGCAAGAAGGTAGCCAGATGATGGCACAAGAAGAGATGGGTTAGTTGATTCTCAGGCCCAAAATGATAATTTAGGGTATGGAGACATAGACAAGATCATTAACAGCCCATGGGCCGAGCCAAATACAGAAGAAATAGATCCAAGGAAAAAAATGAGTAGTGTTAACAATGATGCCCAATATTTTCAGCATTCTACAAAACGTTAGCCTATTGCACATTATGTGTCATATAATAAATTTTTTGTTAGCCAAAACACTTTTCCCAAGCAATCAAAAATGAGCATTGGCAAGAAGCCATAACAAAGAAGATACATGTACTGGAAGAAAACAAGACCTAGACTATTGAAAAGCTATCACCCGAAAAGAAACCAATTGATTGCAAATGGGTGTGCAAGATCAAATACTGAGCAAATGGATCTATTGAGTGATACAAAGCCCGACTAGTAGTGAAAGGATACACTCAAATTGAAGAGGGGGATTACCAAGAAATGTTAAATTCAATCATAAAACTTGTAACAATTCGAACTTTTCTCTCTGTAGCCATTGCAAAAGGGTGGCAATTATACCAGATGGATGTAAATAATGCCTTCCTACATACAGATTTTGATGAAGAAATATATATGTCACTACCACCTGGTTTTCATTCAAATCAATCTGGCATGGTGTGTTGTCTACAAAAATCGCTGTATGGGTTAAAGCAAGCATCCCACAATCTATTTGCAAAGATAGAGCGTTATGGGAATATAAATTCATTCAATCATGAGCAAAAAATATAATATTTACATTTCGCAAAGGTGATACCTTCTTGACTTTACTTGTATATGCGGATCATATAATTTTTATTGGTAGTGACCATGTAGCTTGCTCTGCCTTTAAAAAGTATTTAGATAATTACTTCAAAATCAAATATTTAGGTATCCTCAAGTATTTTTTAGGCATTAAAGTAACACAATCTTTGACTAACTTGTTTCTTTGTCAAAAGAAATACACCTTAGACATCTTGTTCGAATGTAGAACAATGGGTGCACGACCAATTGATTTTCCAATTGGATAACAACATAGTTTACATATGGAGCCTGGGCCTCCTCTTTCAGATCCTGGTCAATACCGACAACTAGTAGGATGTTTAATCTACCTTACCATTACTTGGCTGAATTTTATTTATTTTATATTTTGAGTCAGTTTAAGCATGACCCAAGATAAGGGCATTAGAATGCCGTTATGAGAGTGCTTAGGTACTTGAAAGGGACCCCGAGGTAGGAAATCTTGCTTTTAAATGATGATGATTTGTCGTTTCAGGGACACTGTGATTCTGATTGGGCAAACTATCCGATATCTTGTCGATCTGTCACGAGTTATATAATGTTTTTGAGAGATTCTCCAACTTTTTTTGTGCACTAAGAAGTAAGTCATCAGCTCACATTTCTCAGTGGAGACAAAGTATAAATCAATGGCTGTAACTACTAGTGAACTTCTTTAACTGCGAGCACTACTGAAGTGCTTAGTGTGAAGAAGGAAGAAGGTTCCCAAGTATATTGTGACAATATAGCCGCATTATATATTGATGATAATCCTATATTTCAAGAACGAACGAAACATATTAAAATTGACTGTCATTTGGTCCAATAACACATTCAATCAGAAACTCACATACCTTCTCATTTACAATTAGTTAATATTTTCACGAAGGCTTTAGGTCACCGACAATTCCACTTCCTTCATCACAAACTTAGTATTTTCAATGTGTACGCTCCAACTTAAAAGAGAGTATTAAGAAAAGCAACATATGAGTCAATATTTTAAAAAAATCAATTAGTAATAAATACTTTTAAAAATAGTTAATATTAATTATTTATAATTAACATTGTAAAAAATACCTTTTCATAATTTTATCAATAAAATTTCATAAGAATAACCTATGATCGAGGAAACCAGGACCGACATCTTCTGATAAGATCAGACACGGCATCATCATCACCGTTCATTTAATCATCATCACCAGCAATATGTACCAAGATATCACGCTTGGTAGCCATCCCCATGTAGTGCTTCCTCACAGTTCCAGTCTGCTTATCAGACTCCCTGATCGTGGACCCACAGGCCCCAATCCCGTGCTCCGGCGGCGCAGCTACTGGCACCGCCACCACCTGGTTGGCCACAAGCGCATTCATTGTGTGGCCCAAGGAGGCTGTATAGGGGACCTCCACTAGCCTTCTCCTATCTAACATTAGGTCTCTCACTTTCTTGTCTCTCAGCATTTCATTTTCACTTGAGCTCTTTGTCGTGGCCGCAGTGGTGAGGCTGCTTAGGTCCACCTTTTGCTGTCGCATTCTTTCCGCTGTTTGTGTTTGGCTTCTTTGGTTGTGCTAGGAAATGCTTCTATTAGCGAATTTTATACGTGTATAGGTGATCTACATGTTCAGGAACGTGTCAAATGCGCTAAGAATTATTTTATTGCATGGCTAAGATGCTTTTGGCCAAGTGGCGTTGCATGTAGTAAGAGAAAGGATAGAGATGCTCTAGAATGCGTGCGTGGCATGTTGAGGATGCTGGATTGGATGAATTTACACTACATTAGATGAACTTAAGCCTTGCCAGACCCAACATTAACTCCACTGAATTGGCATAGTGGCCAAGCATTGCATGTTAAGATGGCTGTAATACACCACCTATTGAATCATTGGTTTGAACTTTTAGGGTTGATAGAAACTGAGATTTCCTGAAATTGCCATAAATATATTTAATGGAGATTAGCAGCAAATTTTTACCGTGCCAGGAACTTGGACTCGCGCTTTCGACGCGGATACGAATAACGAGAGCAACTTCTGTGCTCCCTCTTCCAGCATCTTCACATCCGGTAAATTAGGAGGCATGATTTCTCACACGGCCTCTTTAACATATTAAAGCTCAGTTTTTGAAAACATTTCCATGAATATTAGAGAAAAATGTATTTGCTGGGAAAGCAGAATGGCAGTGCAAACTGCGTGGCGTGGGAATATTTGAAGAGAACAGTTAAGCATTTAGCTTGGGATTGGATGAAATCCCATGACTTGGATTTCGCGTTCTAGCTCTTTCAAAGGCCGATGGGATTACGGGAAATTTTATGACTTCATCTCAAATGGCATGCGCATCAATAGAAAGAAAAGAAAATATCATCAATGCTAGAAACGATGATAGCCATAATCAAGTCTCCTAATATATAACATTAAAGACCTCTACAAATCATGCCCTTCAGTACAATTACTGTCCTCCCTAACACCCCTATTTGGTATTTTTTAGGTATATACGAAGGAGATACCTCTGATCTTACTTGGTGACAATCACATTCTGCCACCAGGCGAATCTGTGTCTCCTAAGGGCAAGAAGCCTATAATCTGCAGTTCTTCTCTACAGGATCACCTTGGCTGCTGATCTGATCCAGCTGCAGACGAGCCACTAGGCCCTGCACCATTTTCCAGCGGAGGTGAAGTTCCCCACTTACTTTCTGATTCAAGTGGCTCCAAAACATGCACGGCACCATCAGTAAGCCCAACCGCAAACTGATTTGGTTCAATGGGATGAGCAGCAACAACAACAGGATGTATCCTCGAGCTGTTACATGATGGTTTCAGAAATAAGAACGGGAATCCAAACATCCACATTACTGGTAGAGTGATAACAAAAGACATACCTTGGAGAAGAAGGTATATATGCAGTTGGATTAATACGACAACACAGCTGAAGTGTTGTGGAAGTGAGAACAGCGACACTTCCATCCTCAAAGCATGCAAAAATTGACTGGCTATTACAAGAATATGTAGCATCCATCACAGAAATGCTCGACTCTTGGGGCACCCACTGAAGAAGAAACATGTCAAGGGTTGATAAATTGACAAATAAACAACAGCAGATGGAACTATATATTCTTGAAACATGAGATTTCTAATGGAAACATATCTACAGCTTCGTGTTCTACAGATGATAAACAATGCATGAATATGACCACTGCACCTGCTTAAGGCACTCTAGTTTTGGTGCTTCAAATATGGCAATCTGGGTTTCATGGACAGCCAGTAAATGTGTCTGATCTTGGTGAAATTGAACACGGGTATGAGCAAGAGGATTTGGTGCACGCCCAACTGGAATATGTAAAAATTTATTAGCCTGCTTCTCCCATCCATCCATGCTCCATACGCACAACTAAAAAACAGTATCATATATCAATTCCAGTCGATTAAAAATAAGGTAAATTCAAGAAATGCAATAGCAAAATAGATCAGCAACCAGGCATCATTCAATGCTGATGCACACCAGTTATCAAACGCTATAGAAAAAAATTTCTAAGAAAAGTAAACTGGTCCTCAAACCTGTAAAAAAACACAAACTACATTGTTGAAGGTGTGCATATGAGAACTGGAAGTCTCAACTCAAATACAGAAGCAAGCGAGGTGATAAAGGCTTGGTTTGGAACCTAGCTTATGCTTTTGATTTTGAGTTTAGGGTTAAAGTTGGAATTTTAAAAAAATTATCCACTACACAATCATATTTTTTACAGTGAAAAGTAAAACTATCCGTCAAAAATCACTTTACAACCAAAAACTAAACCAACCCAAATAAGCATTTGCTCAACTTTCAGAATGTGGACAAATAAATTTTCCATGTCATTTGGGAAAGAAACCTTGTAGGATACATGAAAACGAAATGCCACATGTGAAAACTACCCTCACAATAATTGATTAGAACATCTACTATTAATGTGTTGGTGATGTTATTAATGCCAGTGTCTCCCTTACATATATAGCAAGAATGTGTTAATTTATCACTTCATTTCACAGCCAAGCAAGTGCATGGCAAGAAAAATTCGGATACAATACATTGATTATTCTCCTAAATTTCTCCAAAAGCAATAATGCATGTCATATTCTAATATGACAGATCCTGTAATGCTGATACTTATAACTGATACCAGATTTACAAGTCGTTTAGACCATAACAAAGCATTTTATCACTGGAACTCATATGGAAAATTTTCCTTCCATTGCCGTTCTTTGGGTGTTGTTTTGGTTGGGGGTTGGGAGTGGGGAGAAATCTTGGTCACATGACGTACCTGTGCATCAGCTCCGGAAGATACAAGGACATTTAGAACATTGGAGAATGCAAGGCCAGTTACTCTCTTCTGATGACCTTTAAGCTTGCTTTTGACCTGTGAAATCCACAGATCTTATATACAGCTCTTTTGCACTTGAAAAATTACACATTCATTCACAAAAATAAGGGTTCAGTCTAGACCACAAACCTCATCAACTCTGACATTGTAAATTTGAATAGATGAGTCATCCATGCCTATGGCAATTATATTGTTGTCTTGGGGGTGAAAGGCAATAAATGTAGCCGCAGGTGGTGGGGGCATGAATGTTGTCATTGTCTGCATAAGAGGGTGGACAAGCACAAGAATTTAAACTAAGAAAAAAAAATGAAAAGAAAGAATTCACCCAGCAATTCTGTTCTGTAATTGTCTGCACAAGCAGGTGGACAGGCACAAGAATTTAAACAGAGAAAAGAAAAGAAAGAATTCACCCAACAACTCTGTTTTTGAAAGTCGCAGAACCTGAATCTGTGCCAAAAAAAAGATACACCTCATTAAATTGATTACCTTGAAGGTCATCATATTGAACAGGGAAATCTTTCCTCCTGATGCCGACATGACATAAGAATCATTCTTTGAAAGAGCAAAACAAGGCACAGCATCTTCAACATTGGTTTCACTTATATCATTCGTCATCAATATTCCACTAGCTGGTTGCCATAATTGTGGTGCCACACCACTTGTTGCCTGCAACAACCACACAGTGTGATGGGCATTTTCTGGAATTATAGAGGAAAACCTTGCTGTCTAAACAGAGACTTCCTACCTTTCCCAAAGGGTTTTGTTCATTCCTCGACCATTTCCACAGTTTGTGAACTGCATTGTAAGCCAATGCTAATATGGCAGATCCTGAATTTGTGTACATCAGCCTAATAACCTAAATAAAAAATGGTTAAACAAAAGGGAACTAAGATCAAAAGACTAGTCCTTGTTGGATTAGTAAATGAATGTTAACAAACAAATGCCCATCTACCTATAAACAAGAATATATGTGAATTTCAAATGTGTAAGAAAGAACGACTAAAAAATTTCATTTCCATTCCAATTTTTCTTTTCAATTTTTATGGATTGGGGATGGAATGACATATGGTGCAAGTAGGATTTGTGGAAATGAACTCAACTATTGACCAATCAAAACAATTATTTACATTTCCACCAAGGATGTTAACAGAATTATGCCTTCTTCAAACTAAACTTTAGCAAGGATAAAATGATGTAATACATACCCTTATTGGCAGAAGGCTATCAGGAAGCCGTAATGAACGAAGTTGAGAAGGTTCACTGATTTCAGTGAGCTTCCAGACCTTAGATTTCTCCAACTCATCAACAATTCTCGATTTCACCTCTGCATGAATCCGGCTATCTCCATTCTACAACAAAAACTTCCTATTATCATCATGTCCAAATACATAGATCGAAATCAATGAAGGATTTGATACTTGAACCATTTGCAAATAAAATAAGCAGTTCTACTACAGCTTATAAATAAAATACATAGACATGTACATACATGAATACTTCAACCCAAAACTCTGCATAGTACATGTCCCAAAGAAGAGAACAGATATTTACCATTGCAACCACACCAGTTATTGGTGCATTTCTGTCTCCAACCCCAGCACTTGTTCCGGTTGTTGAGCTTGAAGCACCAAGGGGGCCAATTATCTGTCCCTGCACGAGTACTAACCAGACTAAGTATTTCTCGTGCTCAACTACTGAATGCAACCAAGGAAATGTGAAATCTTCACCTTTGAGACAGCCCCAGCTGCGGCTTTAGATGCATCAAGTGCACGATTTTCAATTGACCGCAGAAGCCGAGCACCATCAGCATTTGCAAGTATCTTGATACCATTCTCACTCGTCGAGACAGCCAGCAGCATTCCTTCCTTATTAAAACGTAAACATGGAGAAGCCTGCAAAGGACTCAAGATATCAAAATCTTACTCCAAAAGAAATAATGAAGAGGAAAAATGTTCCCTGCACGTTTGTTACCGGTAAACCACCATCTGCATCAGTAGTAGTCAATAGATTAACATTGTCCATATCCCAATATTTGATTTTGAACTCATCACCAGCAGCCAAGAATCGATTTTTAGTACTATCAAACTGTACAACACCCACAGCCCGCTTCCCAAGTCCGTAATATGCCCGTTTGACAGCACCTTCACTTTCATTCCATTCCACAATGTGTGATTCTCCTTCTTTGTTAGTTCCGCAAGAAAACAACCTACAACGGAGAAGGATGTAGCCAATTGCCCAAAAGGTCAACCAAACATGCTTATAAATTTAGGAAGAGGAAAAAAATGGACAAAAGAGAGAATTTAACATAACTTGACTTCTTAACAAAGCAAGTTTGAAAATAACGAATTTGAGTCTTTAAGCAATGAGTTGGCCTAATCCAATTATTAAAGGAAAGGTAGTCATCTCAGTTTATTGTGCCAATTTCCACACTTTTCACCTCATTTTCTCTCCTAAATGCAGAGAAAGTTTAAACAGATCCAGGTGGGGAATTTACCAACATTCTTCCCCAACATTGTTGTTCTCCTCCATTTCAAATAAAGAGAAAACATCTTTCCTTATTTTCCTTTCTACATTTTATCTCCCACTTTTTTCTCTGCCTTCCAATGAAGCCTTAAAAAAACTAGATAAAAAAACAAACAAATATCATAGATTACCTTGTTCCGTCAGCACTGTAGGCCATTGTTGTGCAAGAACGTCCAGGCGCATCATAGTCAACCCTTGAACCGAAGTTATCATACAACCATGCCTTTATTTTCCCATCAATAGCAGTTGAAAATATGAACTGACGAGCAGAAGAGAACTTTGCATTAATAATGATATCTTTTTATCAGAAGAATTTAATAATCAGTCACCTCAACTAATGGGCAATGAATATAATAGAAAATGAAGTCCCAATGACCATAATAAGCTAATCAATCTATCTGTAATGATTGAACTCTCATTTGCGATGTATTCAATAGAGCTCATACCTCAAACAGAGTTAATCAGTTGCAACAATGTATTAGAAAAAAAAAAAAACTGCATCTAATGGTAGATGGAGAGAAGACAGATTGGATAATTAACCTAATCATGTTGAGAGAAGTGTCTCCATGTCCACATGCACTCTGTCCAAACAGGCATCAGGCAAGAATTTAATGATTTTTGCTTTTTTATTTTTCTTTTAAATCTTGTTACCAGCAAAAGTAAGGGAGGTAGAATATTAATAATCTGAAGAGGATAATATTTACAGTTCATCAGTGTTCATGATGGGTGTAATACTTTCCATTATTAAGAAAAATTTTAATTGGGAGATTCCCATATGGAAAGTTGTATGGTTCAACTAAATTTATTTTAAGACACTCATAAACAGATCTCAAAAATAATTATCTGTTTATAAATTTAACCAAACGCAGATGCAAGCAGCATTCTTATGACATGTCTAAAATAGAATATATACGCTGAGAAAAAAATTATGAAAAATACCTGAATATTTTCCTTATGATGTGGGCACACAGAATAAACGGGTGCTGCATGACCTTCAAAGCTGTATTGCTTACCACCAGTAACAGCATCCCACACCTGCAATGACATAAAATTCTAACAATTGCAGCATAATCCTAAATATTACTATGATTAAAAATTGACAAAAGATCCAGACCTTGATAGTCCTGTCCTCTCCACAAGTTACAATGCATAACTGCTTATTTGGATGTGAGAATGCAATATCGCTAACATTACCAATGTGAGCATCAATCTGTGAGAATTTCATGAACAGCATCCAAAAATAAATTAATAAAGTAGAAGAGAATTCATTAATACATGTAGCCTGCGATAACTAATTACAGCATATTTTCATCATTTGTGGAAGTACTCAAGATAATGCAGACCTCTAAGTGATTACGTAAATCACTGCCACCATGATATGAATACACCTGCACTATGTGCTTGGAAAATGCAACACCTGAAAGACAAATAATATCAAAACATATACCTAAACAGTCGACATTTATCAAATAGCTGACATGCTCTACCCTGAAAGGGAAAAGAAAAGATAAAAGAATATAACCATTTAATACAGTCTCATTTCGTTTCAATTTATCATTAATCTCCATCAATGGGAGTCAAAACCATTACAGGTGATTGGTACCAAGCAAGAAACTATCATACAATGGAAACAACATGTCATATGAAAAATTCCCATCTCCGTGACAAAATATACTTAATTATGAGTAAAAGCTTCAGATATTGTAGCAGGTTGCAGCAAAAAATAACATTGCACTTTATGTGGGCAAAATGCACATCCAAACAAAACCCATTTAACATACCAAAAAGAGCACCATCAGGACTCCAAGTGACACGATTTACTGAATTTGTATACTCCTTTGCTAAGGAGCCCTATTAGTTGAAAACAAAAATCATATTAGCATTACATAGAATGCAAAACAACCAAGTAGGCTGCAATTCAACTGAAAAGCTTTCTTGTCATTAATTATACCTGGAGATTCAAGGTACAAGAACTAATATCCCATACTTTGAAATTCCTAAAGACAAGCCTCTCCCTGCTACCAACTTCCCAGATAGTAATATCACCGATGTTTGTACCAACTGAAGTTTACACAAAAGCAAAGTTTCAGTAAGGCGCAAGAAATAATTACGTTCCTGGGGAAGTCAACAAACTATAAAAAATTATTTCCTCAAGAAACAAGAGCTAACCAAGAAGCAAAGTCTGTTGCACTGGATGAAAATCCATGCTCTTTACAGCAGAACCCTGGTTTATATTCACAAAAACATTCTTTGGCAGATCATCTGATGAATAAGTTGTATGGGTATGGCTCTGTCCGGGATACGTGATGGGCAAAATATTGACAGATAGATTATTGACCTGTACGGAAAAGAGGGTCAACCAACAATATGGCTATCGATGGTAGTCAACTGGCTATCAGGTGACAGTATACTGATGCAGACACTATTAACTTTTTAGCTTCGACAAAGAAAGCAATCAACGCAAATAAAGGTCCAGCAACAAACGAGGAACATTTTTAAACACATCCCAATAGATGAAATCTAAAAAGTAATGAAGAGGAAAGATGAGATATTAAATAAGTACCTCATCCGACATTCCAAAAGGCCTTGATCTCTTCAGCACATGTTCAGAATCTGCAGTTTGATAGTCCATTGCCGGATTGTTAGTAGGAGGCGTCCTAGGACGCTTTAGGACAGACGCTATCAGAATATATACAAAAAGGATATAAGATTTAATTGGAAGATTAAATGGGAACTAAGGATGAAAGAACAGAGAAACATTATGATAAACAACTAGAAGTCTTGTCACAACCATCTAGGAAACAAGAATCTTTAACCAAAAAAAGAAGTGGATGAGCACTAGCCAGATCAACCACTATTATAGGAGACCTACATAAAATGAAACAAGAAACTAACATCACGGTAAAGGCTGAAACTGTAGTAGCGGTTTTCAAACAACAAAAGATTTGCATATTGTTAGCATGGAAGCAGTTTTCTCTCAACCATATTGAGGAGACAATTAAATATGCATCCCCAAAAACTTGTATAGTATAGGCCAGTACTTTGATAAATGTGAGGCTAGATGTACATAGGGTCAACACTGATATACTTTTAAGTACTTCATATTGAGCTTACAAAAAAAGGGAAAGAAAATAATGACATCTTGAACTACATTTTCATTTCAAAAAGGAAAACAGTGCTAAAAGCAAATATTCATGAGATGGCCCCTGTAATTACAACTTCATGAAACTGCCAAAAGTATCCAAACAGCACAAACATACATGTGCAATTGAACTGTGTTTTTAGAAAATACTTTTCAAAACATAAGTGTGCATATATATATTTCACAAAACAATAATTACCTGCACTGTTTGGAATGGTCAGGCCAATAGGCCCTGCGGATACTGTTTGATGAGGCACAGAGGAAGGATTTGCCATCCATCCGGCAGGAGGTGCTGGTGCAGGCTGGAAAGGCTGCATAAGATTTTAACAATAGAAAAGTAAAAAAGAACCGCCAAGTTAAGTTGCCGTTAACAAAATACCATTCCTAACAACGAAGACTATCTTTTCGTTTAAAACTTACACCAGGAGTGCCAAGTGAAGGGAAGCCACCAACTTTAGGAATAGAACCAAGCAAAGGATTAGTAACAGGTGAAGGTGAATGTGTGCCATTTGGAGGCCCACAAGCATGGTCTGAAAAGAGGGTTTTTATGTCAGGGTTAGGCCTTGGATTCTTGCAAAGCTGGTGCTGCCAATTCAAACTGCAACTTAGTAAGGAAAAATTGCAGCATCAGTGATATCATTTAGTAAGAAAAATGAAACAAAAATAAATAAAATTTATTAGATATACCTCTGATTGATTAGTGTCCTCAGCCTAGAGTTCTTTAAAGTAGGAAACTGAAGCTTATCACGAAAAAGTGGATTTGCCTCAATTAGCTTTTTCAGCTCAACAAGCATAATAGCCCTCGCAGATTTAGTATCACCATACTTAGACAACTGTTCATTCTCCCTGAGAATATTTATTAGAAGTTGAAAGACAAAAAGAAATCAATGAATATTTGAACTGAATATAACTCAGTATTTGTCACAGAGAGAAAGTCTAAAATGCAATTGAAAGAATTTGCATTCATACCCAGCTTAACTAACTTGAAATTAGACTCAATTAGAACAAATTAAATATCCTCATGCTAAATTGTCACAAAATCTTGGCAAGTAATGCATATTATCATTATAGCTACAATTATATGAATCAGATAAACATAATCACCTCATAACATTACAAGTCTAAACATAATCACCTCATAACATTTTCCGATATTAAATCCATATTCTGGTTGAAGATTATAAACATGTAAAAAATTCCTCAATAGTAATGCAAACAACTTGGCCCCAGCTAGCCAATCCTCTTCTCACTGCTTAAAGAAAGCCAAAGTGTTAAACAAATCATCCATGGTGAAGTAATAGTTCACCAAATATCTTTTTTATAGAAAAAAATATTCCATAACTGAAAAAGGTTCTCCTCCTGCCATTTAATTTCAGGAAGGATTAAAACTTAAAAAACGAAACAGAAAAAATATGAGTTACATGCAATTGTGTGGCAATGTCAATTCTTGCACAAAACTAGCACTCAGAGAATGCCACAACCACCCCAAAAGAACAATCTGAAGATAGAAACATACTTAATACGTAATATAATTCGTGCTAACAATGATCAGATTGTCATCTCTCAAACGCTGTCACAACAAAGTTTTCTATATCATAAATCATACAGATGGCCACAAGATACGCATGACAACATACCTAAAGTTCCCTAAAGTAAGAAGCAGAGTAATCTCCTTAAAAAGGTCTTCATTAAATGCAGAGAACACTTTCAGGTCCTTTACAAGAATGTCAACAGCTTTCGCATTATCATGCCTGCAAAAGAACAAACAAAAGACCAAAAACGACAAGGACATTAAAACCTTCCCAAAGCCCAACAACCCAATCAGTGTCGTCCGTCATAAGTGCCACAACAAGGAGCAAGAACAGGCTTACCTATCAAGTGCCTCAAGGTACTTTTGTTTGCGAATCTCAAAAAAAATTTTCATCGAGTATCTATTGTCTTCGACCTTGGTAAACCCGGCCAAATACTTCTCAACCTCGTCCCACTCACCATTTGCAACACAATCCTCAAAATACTTCATATTGAAGAAAAACCCAGATTCTTT
>STGP01002843.1:0-17143 GCA_004918865.1 Caryocar brasiliense | reverse complement strand
ACTTTTAATTAGGAAATAACAAAAATATTCCAAATAAGATAAGTCTTTCAAAGATATTTTTGTCCAAACTAAGGTTTTAAGATGAATTTTCGACTTCTAGATGAGCTACAATATAAAAATAATTATTTAAAAATATGAAATAATTCTAAAAATTTTTTTAAAAAAATTAAATAATCTATAATTTACTAATATTAATCATATTATAAAATGTCAATTTATTTAGACTCTGATTCAGACCGTTACAAGTTCTTCCCTCTTTAAAAAAATTTTGCCCTCAAAATTTCACTATAAAACTTAAAATAAATAAAAAAATTACTCTCTCATATAAACTTCACGCAGTCAAATAACTTCTTCACTTAAATAATTTCTCCAAAATATCCTCACTAACAAAATTTGTTTTATTCTCAGCTACTTTACAAATTAAAATTTATACCGGGTCCTCGTGGTATAAAAATGGCCCTTTAGATATGCAAAAGAAGAGAGGGCGGATCTTCTAACTTGCCACTGCCTTGATTTCATTGGCCTTATTACAGGCATTGTCGCTGATACCTCTTGTCGTTTCTGAGTTGTAAATTTTATTGATTAGTCAAAAGCGATTGATTCTAATTTGTGAGAGATGATTGATGTTGATGGATTACCAGTTTAGTGTACTCATGATGTGTTGAGAGTAACGCTTACAGAAAGCTAATTTTCTTGTAAATATGTATGCAGAAATTTTCTTGATTTTGTTATTCATGAGGTGTTGGGGCCTCTTTTTTTCTTTAACTGTCAATTATATGTCACATCATGAAGACTCAATGGCCAACCAGCTATGAACAGTTGGAGATTAATCGCACTGTGCCGCTGGAGCTCCCCGAACTCCATGAATCCACAACACAAGTAAGGGTGCTGAAATAACGATTAACCGGGTGAAAAGCTTAAATAACTAATCCTTCAAATGCCAAAGCTACATTACATCACGACCTTCCCTCCTTCAACAGCAACGAGAAACTGCGAGGCCTTAAAGACTTACAAATCTTAGTAAAGAAACATAACACAATCAAAGGATCTTAGAAAAGAGCCAGCAATGACATAGTGCAAGGAAGCGGAGGATATAAAAAAAAAAAAGAAAAAAAAACTAAAGACCTTGAATGATTTAACACTAGCAAGTGATTTACAGCGAAAGATCGATTAGTACCCAGCAAGCCCATCTTCGGTGGTGGCAAGGGAAGGCGACAGTGAATTGCGAGATTCGTCGTAGTCCTCCCCTAAAGGTGACTGCTCTACCCTGATTTCCTCGATCATCTTAGTGACTTGAGCCATTGTAGGCCTGTTCTCGGGCTGAGAAGCGACACATGCCAAACCTACATGAAGCATCGATACAAGTTCCTCTTCAATGTTCTTGTACCTGAGGAGCTCCCGATCAAACACTTCCGATGTCCACTCTTCCTTCACAACTGACCTCACCCACTTAGGAAGATCCACCGGCTGCTCCTCTTCCTCAACGCGAGGCCGTGTGGGCGAAGGGTACACTGAGGGTGCTCTCCCCGTGAGAACTTCCAGCAACAAGACGCCAAAACTGTACACATCAGCCTTTTGGGAGAGCTTCTTGACTTCTAGCTGCTCTGGAGCCCTATAACCTCCCAGTCTTACTATGGCATGAGACGGGTTCAAAAGGAGTGACAGCCCAAAATCAGAAATGCAAGCAACGCCGTTCTTGTCAAGCAGCACATTCGAAGATTTTACGTTTCCATGTGGAACTTTTGAGGGACCATATTCTTCGTGTATTTTGGCCAATCCCCGAGCCGCTCCTAACACCAGGCTGATCCTCGTAGTCCAGTCCAACGGAATCCTTCCCGGACCCCGATTTCCTAATTCAAACCAAAACAATGTATTTATATATTTAAGTTACGTCTGTCAAATAAACGAGTGACAGTGAGTTACTGGTGCAAATGCACGTACCGTGAAGAAGAGAATGCAAACTCCCGTTAGGAAGGTAATCATAGACAAGCAGCTTCTCCTCCCTGGCATAATAGTAAGCCCTGAGGCTGACCACATTGGGATGCTTAAGCTTCCCAATCACATCCATGTACTGCTCAAACTCCCTCCTCCCACAAGGATTTGCGTCCTTCAACCTCTTCACCGCCACCATACACCCGTCATCTAGCACCGCCCTATACACCGTCCCCAGGCTCCCCTTCCCTAGCATCTCCGCCGAGGCGCGCAACAACTCCTCCAGCTCAAACTGTTTCCGCCTGTCGTAAAACACCAGCCTGCTCCTGTCCGTTGCATTCGTCCCATCGCTATCTCCGCCGCCGCCATTGGTGTACACCCTCTTCTCGCTTCCGTAACTCTTTTTTCCACTCTCGCTCCCAACTTTTGAACTATTTCCACTCCTGTCCTTCCCGCAGCAATACGCCACCAGAAATGACGTCACCACCAAGAGCCCCACGCAATTCGCCACCGCGATCGCTACGATGGCTCCGGCACTCAAACCCTTCCGCGATGACGGAGATCTTTCCTTGCCTAGTAACGGCGTCTGCGGCATTGAGCTCGGGTTTGACGGCACCGTCTGTGAAGTCTCGGTGAAGGAACACGCCGGTAACGGGCTCGACCCGCAGAGCGCCTCGTTTCCCGAGAAGCTCCGGTCGGTGAATCGTTTCAGCAGGTCATCTGGTAGCCGTCCGTACAGTTCATTATAGGAGAGGTTGAGTTCTTTCAAGTTGGGGAGTGATGACGAGGCGAGGAAGTCTGGTACGGGGCCGGTGAGTTCGTTATTTTGTAACCGCAGGGTCAAGAGGCGGGCGAGTTTGGTTAACGTGCTGGGGATCTCGCCGCGGATGTTATTGTCGGATAGGTCGAGGCGGAGGAGGCGGCGGAGGGAGGAGAACTCCGGCGGGATCTCACCGGAGAAGTCGTTGCCAGACAGGTAGACGAGCTTGAGGTTGGTGCAGTTGGCGAGCGGGGAGACGGTGCCGTTGAGGCGATTGTCATGGAGGTCGAGGAAGCGGAGCTGGTCGAGGAGGGAGAGGGAGGTGACGGGGCCACGGAGGGAGAGGGAAGGGAGGGAAAGGGAGAAGACGCGGCCGGCGGCGGAGCACTTAACGCCGCGCCACGCGGCGCAGGCGTCGGAGCCGGACCAGTTGGAGAGGAGGTTGCCGTGTGTGTCGGTCTGGAGGCGGAAGAGGGTGAGGGCATTCGTGTCATTTGGAGCGGAGAGGGAGCGAGAAGGAGAGGAAGTGAAGAGGAAAAGGAGAGTTGCGAAGAGGAGAGGAATTCTCTTCATTGATTTTGTTTAAGGCGCGCGGGAAGGGCTTTTGAGTGAAGTGAGGTGAGGGTGTTTTTAAAAAAAGAAAAAGTAGACCAACTTGTGGCCTACTTGACATATCCTACAGGCCAACCGTGTTGAGGTTGGGAGAGAAAAGAATTGAATGGAGGTGGGGAAGAATTAAATTATTGCAATGTTAGTTTAGTAATATGCATGAGAGTGGGAGCATGATTAAAGGTGATGCTAGAATGTTGCTTGAATGATTGCTGTTTTCCACTCCCCCCACGTAGAATTTAGTGAATGATTCCCTTTTTCTTTTTACTTCCAACTAAAATGATTCCCTTTTTCTTTTTACTTCTAACTAAAGTCGTAAATGAATTTTAATAAAAATTTAAAGGTTTAATTGGATGAAAACAGGTTTCATTCCTTTAATTAAATAAATTGGTGATTCTTAAATTTTATTTTTAAATTCGTTTATTAAACAAGTCGAATCTGAATAATATAATTTATTTGTACTTTTATTTATTAAAAATTTATTAATAACTTATTTAATTTAAGTAATAATTTATATAAAATTTATTGATAATTTAAATTAACATTAATAAATAAAAGATATTAAAAATTTAATTTACAAATTTTACATCTTAATTACTTATATTATATATATGTCAATAAATTTATTTATCAAACATTAATAATTTAATTCGATAAAATCTTGTTGAAATGGTGGTTTATTGAAATTTAATAAATAAATAAACTAAATTTAAATAATTCTAAACTTTACTCACCTACTAAATAATTTTTCTTAAGATTCGAACTTAAACTTGATTTATAGATAAACAAATTTGAAACATTTAAATAAAGCACGGCTCAACTTGATTAGACTTATTTATAACTTTATTTTTAACTAAAAAATTAATCTGTAATTATAAATTTAAAATTACGTGATAATTTTTTTAAAAATAATAAATATATTCTTAATAATTAAATTAATAGCTAAAAGATAAAAATCAACCAAACAAACAAACACTTTATTATTATTATTTTTTTTAAAACTCCAATGATGTGTGATTTATGTGCGTGCCCTACGTTAATGTTTCCTAACTAATTAGGGATGGTCCCCAAATTCTATTGATTCTTTGGCTTTGACCATCTTCTGAGCACATGCATGCTTGATATTCCTATCCCTATGCAATCCAAAGAAAATTTCATTTACCCAATCAATCAAGAAAATGCAACCTCTTGTCAATTAATGGTTCAATATGTGAGTCTCCCTTCTTGTCCATTTTTCTTTTTTCCCAAAACTTTGTTTGTTTGACACTGGAAAAGTATAAAGCCTGCTTCTTGGTGATAGCCTACTACTCATCATTTTTGTCTCTTCGTCATCAAGTGGTTTTCTAACAGTTTCTCTCCTGCCCATTCTCATAATAACAAGGACCACCAATTCCTTCCTGTCTTACTGGTATATATCGGAGGCGTTGCATTAATGATATAGCTTGGCTAGAACTATATAACCCATGTGAAGAAGAATGATCCGATTCCAAGATGAATTTCAGAATTGCTCAAACTCAATATCACAGTTTTCTGCTTCCTGTCATAAAATCCTGTCTCAATAACCAAACAATTTTGAGGCATATTTCGAAGGAGCTCACAGAATTGCATGTATACACGAGTACGTGGCAGTTTCCTCTGTCGATGCTAGAGGAATCACTTTCATCCCCATAACAGTAAAGCTGTCGTGCAGACTATATTTCTGCCATCTTGACCACAAATCTTAAAGCGACTGAAACAAAGAGCACTACAAGCTTTTATCATTCCAGCTTTATTTGCAAAAGCAATATAGAAGATAATGATCGGTTATGCAGAAGAATAAGAAAATGAATTTCTGGATGTGTATTGATAAGGTAAAAGATGGTTGATGTATACATGGTGAGTGCATGAACGTACATGAATATTTAAGTATTCATGATTTTAGAGAAATACATGTAATAATGTAATAAAGAGGATTGATAAAATGCATCTTAAATGTATACTAATATTTAGTTAGATTAAATGAAAAGTAACTCAATGTCCGGTCTAAATATAAGTCTTATGAATAAAAAAAATTACGCTAAAACAGTTTTTCTTTATTTAAAATATGACATAACTCGACTCTAAATTAGTCAGATTTAATGTAATTTTCGAATACTAAAATATGATAAAAATATATATATTATGTGACTATTACTTAAAATAAATCACCTATAAAAGTAACTAATAAAATTTTACTAATTTAAATATTAGAATCTCTTTGACAGCTATCTTCACTTCTTTTAACTTTGTTATAAATTTCTGTTAGAAGGAAGGACAACACACATGAAAAAATTCTCGTTATCATGATCATGGTGTAAGAATTATTTGGTTGAAGATTGGATTACCTTAATAATTTGTATGAATGTCATTTTTTCAAAGTTCATCAAAACTCTTTCGTTACACCCTTAATCGTCTCAGTCCAACAACCTTTAACCCTCGTCCTACTAAAAGAGGATATATCTTTTCATAAAATAATAACAAATAACTTATAAAAATAATTTTAAGATTATTAATTTTTTTAAGTTAAATTATAAAAATATAATTTTTTATAAATTTTTAATTTCCATATAAATAATTATATAATATTTTGTGATCTTTTAGTCTTATGATTTCCCTTTCATATATGGATTAGGTAGCAGCTAAAAAATCAATATGTATTGACTAATTAAGTTTGTAGGGGCCTCATGTACAACCCTCCACCTGTCAATATTTAAATCTCTGCTTTCATGAAAGAAGAAAAAGAAGAAAAAAGATCAAATCAACCAAATGGGGACACATATAATTGTATTTTGCCTGCTGCTGCTGGTCCCTTCTTCTTCTTTTCTT
The DNA here is from genome assembly GCA_004918865.1 of Caryocar brasiliense. Classification (NCBI taxonomy): domain Eukaryota; kingdom Viridiplantae; phylum Streptophyta; class Magnoliopsida; order Malpighiales; family Caryocaraceae; genus Caryocar; species Caryocar brasiliense. The sequence continues at coordinate 10,998 of STGP01002843.1, read as the reverse complement.
GTCCATTTTATCGTGGAACGAAAAAGCTTACCACAACTTTGATTCATGAGGAAGCCAAGTTGCGGTACCCACTCAATGAAGCAGTGGAATGCCTTTAACTCCAACTAGATTAAACAAACACGTCACTGCACTCGCTCTCATCTGCAGACTCCCTCTTCCATTCGCCCCTTCCACTTTCTATGTGCCTCGCTTTGAATTTACATTATCTGAGGCAGCATATTATAAGATGAACTTGTGGTGTGGGTGATATATTTTTTTAAAAGTACAATCCATTGAAATGGCATCTTAAAACAAATAAAAAAATCTTACTTTTTCTATGAACTAATTAGTTTATTAAAAATATATGCGTAGAACACAATTTAATCTATTTCATTTAAATACTATAATTCTATCAGGATTTTCACTTAAATGTCTTATTTCATCTTTTTTATATTTTATAATACGTTATCTTGTAATACTTTAAATGCTAACAAAATGATTTTAATAAAATTTAACTCTCTGTGGGGATTACGGTGAAAAATTCTAGTTCTTCTAGATTTCCTTTTTCATCAATAACAACCGTGGAAGATGAGGCACCACCCCATATGTTGAGAGGGGTTAATTAATTTTTCAAATGCAAAAATGGTGGGATGGGACCATCACGAGTGATTGCACGGCACACATTGCAATTCTGGGCCTCATCATTGTCTCTCAAAGTGAAGGAAGTACTAACAGCCTTTTTTCTGGTTACAATCACAGTATGGAGTTTTGCTTTTAATCATGGTGCATGCAATAAAAAGATGGGAAAAGCGAGGAGAGATTGATGGCGGGATTGGCGTTCTAAATTTCTCTCACCGAACGCACTCTCTCTATCTATCTCTGGCGTTGGCCAGCAAATGGACCCAAAAAAGCATGGCAATGTATGTACTAGTTTCCACAGACCATGAAAAAGTTGTCTTACTGTTTTTTTTTCCGACCCAATTCACCTTCTGGTTTCCTTGGAAATGAAGCGTCCAGGAACATTCAGAAGTTTCTAAGCCAAAGCAAGTCTGGAGGTTTGCTTCTTTTCTGCTTGTTTTTCGAATTCTGAAGGACAGTTAGGCCGTAGTTTTCTTCTTTAATGCATATTTGTAATTTGCCTTTCACTGGTCGCATGGCTCAACAATTCGGCCCAGCCCAACAATTTTGGGAGGCTTTACAAGCAGACTTCGACCCTGAGTTTCCAAACTGGATCTAGAACTCGATCACTGCAATCCTGAGTCCCTGCCGACAACTTTGACAAAACAAAAGGCAAAAAGGTAGAATAATGAAAGGCATGAGTGAACGAGATTTTGGTTTTGATTCTCTTCGGATCCAGCTAAATTGTTCATAAGATTGATTCATTTTCAACCTTGCAATGCAATGATGACAGGAAACCGTGTCAGAAGCAAACGCGGCTTCACAAAACTTCAGCCACAGACTCGCACCAAAGTTTTAACTTATTGAACGAATTGGAAGGTGGACCAAAAGAATACAGCAAATCAAGTAAATGGTTGTTACAAAGACTTCCAGGAAAGATCTCCCTCTCCCTCTTATGGCAGTATGCTCCCGTGATTGCCCGTCATTTACTTCGTGCAGGAAAATAGAATGAACAAAAGAAACTCTTGCACTAATGCTCGATTGCTCACTGTCTGAAGGTTGCCTACGAAACGAGATCGCTGAATATAACAAGAAAATTTGTGTTCCCGTCGAAATAACCCTCTGTTACGACTCCTGTTTGAGTGATGTACAAAATTGGAGGATAACAAACTTCAAATAACGAGAAAACAACAAAATAACAAGTCCCTTTCGCTGCACATGAACTTTCTTCCAAAGTTTGCAACACCTCCACGTTCCAGCATGTATAAGAACTGGAGAAAATAAGCACAAAAGTGATTGTACCGAATGCGCCCACTTTCTACTTCCACGTACTATGTGCACTTTTGCATACAGCTAAGATGGGATGTTGAGAGATATCTCAATCAAGTTCAGGCAAGAAAAAGAAAAGAAACGAACACAAGCTAGAAGCCTAGCTTATCTCGACCAGCTCGAGGCATGTTCAGTTACGGAGCTAGGGGGCTCCCCCAGCCCCCAGCTCTCGTAGTCCCCAGCCCTCCATGGACTACAGTCGGCACAGTTCCCATTTTGCAGTTCAGCAATCAGTGACATTTGTTACATGTGACATTCCCGCTAGGCCAGGCACTACATGTTAGAACACATGAAACGAAGGCAAAGTATTCCGAAACAACATATGCAAAGTGGCCCACTTTCTATTTTTTCACCTCCTGCTGTTAACATTTCTATGAACAATTCCTACGTATTATTTCATCCAGCAGACCTCCTAAGGTTGTTTCCTGGTTGGAATTTACAACTGCTTCCATGTATGAAAATTTCATAGATGAGCATGTGAATATACCAGTAACTTGGGCATGTGGCTTAATTACCTTGTCCTTCTTTATTCCATAAGGACCAAGCATAACCAATAAAAATTGACTGATTTACTGACCAAAAACACAAACACATAGGCAGCAACACATTCTCTGATTTAATGAACAAAATGATATCAATCCTGTCTTCATCATCTTTGAACACTTGTGTTATTTTATTTGAGTTCTTCAACTTTAACAATATATTTATTAAAAATAATAAAACATATTCTTAAATCTTATATAACAATTTAAATTTTTAAGTTAAATAATTTCGTTAATATAATATCCAAGCCTCTATAACTTGATAGTTAAAAATATGAATTTTAATACCTGACATTTATTAAAAATAATAAAATATATTCTTAAATCTCACTAAATAGTTTAAATTTTTAGATTGAATGATTTTGTTAATATAGTATCAAAGTCTCTATAATTATATTATAATATTAGTGCCTGACGGACTTATGCTTATTCATGCTTTAAATACAATAAACATTTCGATAAAATGACATGCATATTCTTCCACCTCACCTAACACTTTTAATCAATCTATCAATCCTTTTCACATTATTGTAAGCTTCTTAATTTCTTCCTCTTGCCAAAAGCTTATAAAACAACGAACCTCACGTTAAGTTGTCGACTTTGATCCTTATCTTACGCATTTTATCAAAAATCACTTTCACATTAAATTTTTTTTAGGAAGCTAGGGGGCCATGCCCCCCTCCTTGCATGTCCTTAAACAGATAATTTATCCGTCATTACCTGAGAAAAATGAAACTTGCACTGTCATGTGCATATCTTCGACATAAAATGCGTTAATTGTCGTGGACATAACTGGAGAGGATCTCTGTCCTTTGCTGATAAATATGCACTCATTTCCAATTTTAAGCCTTCAGCTCCCAAGTCCTTGAGAAGACCACTTGAAAACCCCACTCCATGGCTCAATCTACAGAGCATTTCACATGTGACATCTGCAACACTGTGAAGCTCAAAAGAATAGCTAATATGTGGCGGAAGTTAGCTGGAGGTCGTGACAAACTGCCTCAGGATGTTCCCCCCGGCCATTTGGCTGTGATAGTTGGGAGAGCTGGAAAAAGGTTTGTCATAAGAGCGGATTACCTGAATCACCCAATTTTTAGGCAGCTGCTAGACCAAGAATATGAGGAGCATGGTCACAATAAAAGTGGTCCGCTGTCTATACAGTGTGATGAGTTCTTCTTTGAAGATATAATCCAGTCACTAAGATGCAAGACAAATGCAGCACTATTCTCTTGCCATGTTGCAAACGAAAAGATGGGATCGGGCTCATGGGGAGATTCAAGATCACTTCTTCAAGGCTACACATGTTAGAGCAACATAAGCGGAGGTAAAGGCTATGTATCTCTCTCTGTCTGTCTGTCTCTCTCTCTCTCTCTCTCTCTTCGCCGTGCATAGCAATACAGGCATTTGGAAGAGATGAAAGAGGATGTTGTTTTCCTGCCGCAACAAAGTAGTAGACAAAGGATCATTATCTCTTTGGCAATAATTCATTCAAATCTTGATACGAAGATTTTTTTAGACAGCTTTCCACATAAAGTTGGGATGTTACATTGTTCAACCTCGAAACAAATACACTCCAGTACACCCGCATGCACGCCAGCGCAACATAACTTCAATCAAATCGATGGAAACTAAAGGGCCTACAACAAGCTCTGAACATCATGTTAGTATTATGCAACAAATTGCACCTAATTATATCACTATAGTCGGATAATATAACATTCACTCTGATCTCTTTGATGGCAACTTTAAACACTAAATTTAATTACGGAGTCAGGATTTATTTTTAAGGGACTAAAGTTACGAGAATGAGGGCTAAAAAAGCTAAACAATGGGGGGTTAAGGCCCCACCCCCCCTAACTCGTCCCTAACCGGAGCCATACCACTCTAATACGAAGGAGATCTGGAAAATCATAAATTAAATCTGATAGGACACTTTATAATTTCTCATTTCCCTATTCCACAAGGTTCTCTAAGACCATGCCAAAAATTTCGATGCATTGTCCTGTTCCTTACTAGTGTCTTCCAATGCTAGCCTGGTTCTTTGAGTTCCTGAGATGACAGATCTGCATTGCAGGACAGGCAGAGATTGAATAACTCCCAATCTGTTACGGATACCACCACCACACTAAAAGCAATGACGGAATACATGCCCAAATTATCCCCAATATGAAAACAAGAAAGAGAATTTGTATTTCAAAGTATACTTCAAAATTGCATAGGCAGCAGATTTAAGATTGGGAAAAGGAAAAAAAAATGAAAGAAAGGAACATACAACATATCAAGGCACGCATCAAGAAAATTGCCAGTTATCTAATTTGTTGATGTCAAGGCCACGTCTTGGTTAGATAAAAGGTTGGACATCCGTGTTGTTGACCAAGAAAGCCATTCTTCCACCATCGTTTTCAGAGGCAAAAGTCCCGCAGAAAACTCTGATGCTGGAAGCAGGTGCAAACTATGTCTGTTGTGTGCTAGTCTTAATCTACATCCCTGACAAAGCCAGTCTATGAACGTGGAAATATAGTAGGTTCCATACACGCCAACGATTTTGCTGAACACAGCATGAAATGCTTCTGTTGCAGCTGTGCTTCTGGAGCTTTTGCGTCACTAAATAGCTTCTTCGAGCTCGCATATTCCAGAAACCTCTATGCACAATGGCAATGAAGCATATACGTATGCAGAACTCCTTTGATCCTGTTAACCTAACAATTCTTTTAATTTCAGAAAGGTGCGTAGAAAGAAAAAGTAGGGCTGCTTCAAACCTGCAGTATTGAAAAAAGGTTAGCCCGACATTATGACTAAATATTTTTTTTTTTGTATATGGTGTCTAGAATACAAAGTGAAGCTATTTTGAGCCTTAAATTAAAAAATTTTCTCAACATTATTTTTTTTATTTATAAAATTCAAACTCAAAATCTTATTTAAGAGATATTGAGTTCCTTTCTACTCAATTAGTTTATTGACTAAATATTTCTTAAGCATAATAGGCGACAAAGCAGTAGAAGTGGAAAATTTCGTGTAATTTGCCATAAATTCTATGTAGGATTCTGATGTATGATAGACGCCAACACTTTTGTGTTGGTACCTTGGCAAAAGCGATGTCATTGTTTGGCTTTACCCCATCCATCAACCGTGTTTTTAAGCAGCCTATCATACTAAAAGTCCAATTTGTCTTCTAGCTGTCTCATAAAGCCCTCTTGTCCATCTAACAAGTACACAAGAACCATGCAAGGCTTCTTCTATCAGCGTTCCCCATCTCAGCCTGCTGTGAATCCAAAGGCAAAAATATCTTATTCAACTTTTCCTTTAATTATAGTCAGAATAGACAAAGAAGGATTTTTGAATTATTCTTATAAAAACTTTCGCTCATCCCTAATCGACTATTTTTGAATTATAGTCAGATATCCCACTATTTTTGAATTATTCTTATAAAAACTTTCACTCATCCCTAATCGACAAGGTGAAGAGTATATCTACTTTATCAACTGAATCAATCCGCTGAGTTGAGTACCTAGACACTAAAGTAAAGAGAAGCCACTATTAATTTTACAACAGTTGGGATATCTGCTATCAATGGTATGCTCTCAATTGTCAGGATGGCCAATAGCCAAAAAGTCAATGCAAATAACCAAAGTGACAGGGAACTGCGGACCTAGTGTCACCACCACATATATGCTCCTTCCTGGTATGATCTTCTGATGTTAAGAGACCTCAAAGCTACATCTTGCCCTTATTTCTTCAGTTCCTGCACTTCTTGAAACACAAGTAAATGACAGAAACAACCCTAGATGATGGAAACCTATTTCAGAGTTGCAACATTTGTAAGTTGCAGTATTTGTTTTGTTAATGCTCCATGCTCTAGTTCTATCATTGTTCATTTGTTTTCAACCCTAATCCTCAAATATGGATTATTAGACTCTGCATTTATCTGTTTCTTACAACTGTCTTGTATTTGTTTTTTGCTTCATTACAGATCCATCTCCAGGAGTCACATGCGGGAAAGATTCTCGTATTTGTTTGTTTCTTTCTCTCCCAACTTTTGTGCCCTTTTCAGGTCAGTCCAAAGTAAGGTGCAATGGAGGAGAAAAGAAAAACTTAAAAAGACTTGTCCTGATTTTTGTATGTATCACCTACCTTGCAGTGATTTAAAGCTAATTTGGCAGCGCATGCAATTTGCAAACATATACACCCAAACATGCTGACAGCCTTTGAGATAAAGTTTGTTTCGACTAACCGGTCTAGACTTCAATGATCGTTCCAGAAAAATAGATGCAGGCGACCTCAAGATACATAGAAACGTTGAATTTCAGGCTTTGCTCACAGCATACCAAAAATCTGCATTTTATAAGAACATGGAGCCCTTAATGTTACAACACCAGATATGGCTTACACGGAAAGGCCCCAGAACCCACATTCATCTCATTTTCGTACAAATAAAAGAATATGTCAAAACTCGATAAATTAATCAATCAATCATGCCTTCATCCCCAAAGACGAAAAGAATTGCTGATCGATTGATCAAAATGATAACTCGAACCACGTTGCAGGATTTCTTGAAAGTGATCATATTCATGTCATAAGGTCTGCGACAATCTAGTACAATCTACATATCAAAACTGCATGCACGAGCATGGCTTTTAGGCATATATCGATAGTTAGCTCTGCAGCTGGAAAGCTCCGGTGAAGCTTTCTTATTAAGTTCTCCATTAGCCCTGCAGATGTAATTCAGGCCCACGAGCAGATCCGTGATTGCAGCCTCAGTTTTGGCTTGATCTGCAAAATGAAGCGTCTGTACCAGAAGCACATTTGTCGTGGGCACTTCTTGCTCCCGCTCAAAGTTTCGCTCGGATTGCCATTTTACCATGTTATGTGCCAGTGGAGCCAGCCATTCTAATATCCGCTTCAGTGTCCAACGCCACTCTTCTGCAATCGATGCATCATATACAGATGGTGAATGAGATTTCATCGCCTTGCATCTAGCCCTCAGAGCAGCTTTTATAGACACAGTTAACATACTGTACAGATCATCCCTTGTTTCCCAGTCAATCATGTGAGGAAATGAAACGAGCTTCTCGATCAATACAATCACATTTGCATAATGAAGAGCTAAAGCAGAACTGCCAAGAGTAGATGAACGGGCCTTCAGCAACCCACATTTCGAACTGAAGATGGCTAATTTTGAATAAATTCTTTGGCTGCAAGACAGGTATCCCATTAAGTTCTCCATTTTGTCAATGTTTTTCAAATAATCGGCAGCGAACCTCTCCGAACCACCAATAACTGGTTTGCAGCTCTGCAAAATAGGAGAATCAATTCCAGTCATGCAGCCTTTGAGAGCTCCAATAGGCAGCCTTTTGGTTTTCAACTGAGGCTGCTTTCCAAGTAGGGCATATGACTGATGGTGGAGTCCTTGGTGTTCGTTTGTCTTATTGTTCTTGGCACGCAGTCCTGACCTTAAATAAGGTACTGTTGAGATCCCACATATAAAATTTTCTGAAGGATGTATTGAAGACTGCATTAAAGCAGAAATGGAATGAGTCCGAGGAAGACAACCTGGATTTTGCAGCTTGTGATCATCGCTACTGTCTTCATGTGGCAATTTGTTTATCTCAAATACATACTTGATCCTCTCAAGTATTGTTAGAAGTGATCTTGCCAGAAGCCGGACAATGTAATCATGAGTTCTAATCCACGGAGACATTTCGCGTAGATTTTTCACTTCCTCACGTTGCCACATAACCTTCTGCTGAAACTCAAACAATTTGCCTCCATCGAAGTCAGGATTGGCCTTCATTCTCCTCAATGTTTGCTCAAACTCTGCAAGAACTTCCAGCTCTTGATACAATTGCACAGTAACGGCAACAAATCTCTCCATTTTTTTCACTTTCCTCTCCATCTTCTTCAATCTATATTCCCAACCAATCCATTCAAAATGATTTTGAAAAGGGTCACTGACAAAATGCTCGAACCGGCCAAAGAGAGGGTCCGTGCACTTCCTACCAAGCCTGCCTACAGATCTTGCCACAAGCGCGAAATTCTCCACTATCTCATTAAGTGCAAGATCCATCAGATAATTATCATCATCAGAAATGAGCATTTGGACCCCATTGGAGTTCAGAAGCTCTTCCCTCAACCCATGCATCTCGTTATCACTCAAATAATGCCATAAACTAGTGACCTTTGACATCAAGCTGACAACTTCGAACGCCAAAACCCCAATTTCCGCTTTCTCAGTCTCTGGTCCACTCTTACGTGAACTCCGCCACAAATTACCAAACCATGAATCACTTGCCATCTCTCGCCCCATCAACGTGCATATGCTACAACCAATTTCTTCCAACAAAACTCAACTGATTTTGGTATCCTACAAAACAGATGAGCATGACACAATTAGGCAATCTTTAAGAGCTCAACCAGTCAACAATAGCTGTTTCTCTCATCTTGTTATTTCCGGAAAGATCAAAGCATTAAGTACAAAACAGGCAAACACGTACATTGTCAAAGATTTCGGATATCACAAACAAACGAAGCAATAACAAAGACAAAAAGAAGTGACCATAGTGACGTACATACATACATATTTTGGATTTTGCTACATACATAGACATGAGCTTGATGTCAAAGAATACTTCTTTAGGATCAAGAAAGGCCGACGAAAAGAAAAAGATGAACCACTTCTGACCAGCAGAAGGTAGAAAAATTACAGAACACCAGAAAATTTGAATCTTAAATGAATGTATCAATCAATGGAGACATCAAAAAAACAGAGTTGAATACCATCATCACCTCGGTTTAGACAAGCAGTGTTCTCTTTTTCTTTTTCCTTTTTCTTTTTCTTTTTCTTTTATTTGCTTTTTTCCCTTTCCTTTCCTTTTTCTCTCTGCTTTACCCCACTATAAGCAGCAATTTTCATTGAGAGAGAAAAAGGAAAGAAAATTGGGACTTCCATTAAAGCTTTTTTTTAACTAATTCCGGGTTTCTTTTCAGCAACCTAATAAATTGTTTAGCCATTTCAAACATCTCCTCTCCCACCGACAGACAATCACAACCTGCTGCAAATTCCTCCCATTCAAAAAAAATAAAATAAAAATAAAACAAAGCCGTAAATCCATATCCAAAATTGACCCATCTCAGCAAGAGACCAAAACTTTATAACAAATACAAATAAAAATGAATAAATAAACAAATCTTGAGATCCCAACGACCCAGATTCGCAAACACAAACAAGAAGACATCTTTTTTCATACCAGAAGCAAAAAACGCAGCAATTTCAAACAAGCAAACACAAGTCTAAAAGCATATACATATATATACGTTTGGCTTTGGGTACAATGTAGAGCAGTGAAGCTGTGAGCATTGGGCCAAGGAAGAAGGATGTGAAATGCGGGTGCATGTTGGAAAGCCCGGCATCTGTATTAAAAAGGGGTAAAAATGATAAGGTAAATGACCAAAACAAGAGGGGAGAGGTCCGAAATTCGGTCAGTCCGAGGTGAAAAAGAGGGGAAGGAAGTGTTCGAAGAACGATATCTGACTCCTGAGATGAGAGTTTTTTATGCTTTGAGGACATCAAGGTAACCAACCCAACAAAGGCTTCGCGTATGCTTGCTTTGGTTCGGACTACGTTCACCTGATCTTGGAAACGTTGTTGACTTCTTTTTTTCTTAATGACAGACTTGGGTTTGCTGTTGTTTGGTTGTTGTTTCTGTGTTTTCCATAAAAATAAAATTCTAGCTGACGAATTAGTGAGACCTAACATTGGCTACCGAAGAAGATACGGAAACCACTTATCACAGTGGAGGGGATTATTGAAAAAGCACACACGGAAGAGGGCAATTTATTTTTGTGTTTGTGCAATTGATTTATTGTTCAAAAGAAAACATCGTCAAATCAAAAGTGAAATTTGTCGATTTTGATTTTTTTTTAAGTGGGTTTAGTTGGATGAAAGATTGGTTTTTGATTGATAAATGATCAGAAATTTGCTTCCACATTTCTTGTTCTTCTTTTCTTGTGTGTGTGTGTGGCTCTGTGGTTTTACTTGAGACCAAATCCAATGCAATGTTGAATGCAAATATGACAAAATATATATATTGCATTTGTCCAAAGACAAAATCTTGAAACGACAAAAACAATGTTGGTTCGGAGGGGAGATTGACAGAGGAGATCATGCTTTGCTTGAGTTGATGGAATCGGACACAAATTTATCCTGTAAATTAACAAATAAACACAATATTCGAAACAGAAATTGTCGTGTCGTCGTCGTTTTGGTTAGATGGATTGTCGGCGGGATTGTTTTATTAATTTCCATCACGTGGTCCATTTGCAATTCAATGAATATTATTATTATTATTATTATTATTATTGAATTGTTTCTTTCCTTGTATTTTTCTTTTTATCTCATTGACAACATTTACCTCTAAAGTTTGTTCTTCCCTCCATTTTCTCATTTAAAAAATAAAAAATAAAAAAATATTTTTTAAAATCGTAATTAATTCAAAATTAAATTAAATTTAAATTTAAATAAAAAATTTAATAA
>STGP01002834.1:1254-13050 GCA_004918865.1 Caryocar brasiliense | reverse complement strand
AAAAAAAGATCAACAGGGCATATAAACAGACAAATTAAATAACCCAGGAAGTCTAAACTCTTAACTGACAACACAACCTAGAAAGGAAAACAAAACTAGAACTCCCATTATATTTTGGAGACTAGAAACTAGACTCTCTTAAACACATCACTTGAAAAATTTATCTCCCTATCCCAATTCTGAAGGCTATAAACCTAGTGTGAAACTAACAACTAAAAATGATAGGAATTCTCCATGTTACCAACCAAATAACAAATATGCAACTTAAACCAACATCATCTACTGGTTAAGTAGAATACATTCATATGGTGCAAAGTGAAAAGTTTCGCCCTACGATTCTGGTCAAATAAAACCACTTGGCATGGTTAACAGAGGAAACGCGTGATGTATTCCACCACTAATATGAAGTTCTTTTATGATGAATATTATTTCAGATATCTGTGTTTGTCATCATACCTCATCACCTTCATCCGCATATGTATTACTCTCCTGCATGTTACGAGAATCAGCCAATCTTGTAGAGATATTCTCATTGGCCATGCTTTGAGCAGTCAAAAGCTCAAGTCTCTGAGTTTGAGCCTCAAGCTTACGGGACAACTCCTTGTTCAGATCCTTCATTTATTTGAAGCAAGACCACCAAAATATTCACAAAGCAAACTAGATTAGTATAAATCTATTTGTTTATTTCGAAATGGAAATGAATACACATCTCTTAGACCATATAACATTCTCAGCGACCTCAACATCATCAAACAATGTCAAATTCCTGACCTACAGACACATTGTCTTTTTCAAACAGGGTCAAATGCATGGTTAATATGCAACTGACTGACACTCAAGCAATACTTTCTACTATAATTAAACTACTTCTAAAACAGCGTGTGAAGTGTAGCTGGAAACTAGAAGCCTATCCAGATTGGAAGAAATTTTGAACCCAGCAGTGTCTTAATTACACCAGTTGAAGAAAATATGAGGAGGACCTATAATATGAGCAGGATAAACCACTGTTCTGAAGTGATTTAACTCAAGTTTAAGGCAACTCTAGATCAAAAGCATGGGAAAAGCTGGATATTTAGGCCAAGTTGGCTAATGATAACAAACAGTTGGTATATAATTTCACTCACAAGAAAGAGGCAAAAGCATGGGCTTGAATGGCAACCAATCAAACACAAGTCGTTCTATAATTGGCAAGATGAAAAAGAATAAATTTCACAAAACCCATAACAGCCAGTTTATACACGTAAACAATGCAGAGTCACCCCCGTGATAAGAAATGAGGAACGAAATACGATTCAGGATACAATGAAATGATGGAATTTCTTTCTTTTTTCAGAGTTGGAGGTCTGATTTTTATGCCTTTAATTGGTGGGGAGGGGTTCTTTATATAGTAAGGTAAGGAGGTTACCTATTTTTGCTAGGACAAATTTACCCCTTCTTTTATTAAGCCCAATAAGGCAATGAATCAAGTATTACAATTGCTTTTCGCCCAAAAAATTCAATAAGCTCTCTCAACAAAATATCCTCTCATCTGTTTCTATAACATACTAGAACTAAACATGTTTTGTTTTATGAAAATGCTTCCTGCATCCAATGTCACCTTTTGACAATTTCCCAAAGAAGCTGAGATGCATCAGGAAAACCCACTATATTTACAACCACATATCTACTGCATATCCAGTTTAACAAAAAACTATATAAACTGCAAAAGCCTAAGCCCAGCCCAAGAGACTCACGAAGTTACTCCCTCTAGTTTCTATAAAAAGTTCTTGTCAATAACTTGTGTAATTTACTTCATATTCACTAACAATGTTAAATTGGACTCACTCCACGCCAAATTCTTGATGCAAGATAGAAAATACATTGCATGGAGTTCTTTTCTGGTTAAAAATTACCTTGAGCTTGGAACACTGTGATGACTCGGATGCTAATGCTCGCATCAACTCTTCTTTCTCCAATGCTAACTGCACCAGCAAAGCTCAATTATTAACTTCAGCACTTCAAGAGGTCTTTCTGGAAAACACAGAAGAAAAGGTCCTGAATACATTCATTTGCAAGAAACTGACAGTTTACTCCATACCTCGGAAATTAGGGCATTGATGTTGTGGATCGTTCTCAACTGATCTGAAGGAATGTGAGCAACTTCATTACCAAATTGTCCACTTTCAGGAAGCACAGATAAGACAGGATGATCACTTCCAGGAAGAGATGCAACATCATGTGTCTCCTGGGTGGAAGTCTCTGGAACAGAATCTGCAATTCCAATCCAAATTAGTATGTGACAACTTCAAAAGAAAAAGAAAACCTAAAGAACTAGCAAGCACCAAGTATCCAATGCACAAAACAAAAATGAAACTCCATCACAGAAGTACTAAAATGGCTAAAACTCATTGTTGGTCACCATCCAATATTCTCACATACGCTTTCTAGTTCTAATGTCATCACTTATATTTTATTTAACGTTTCATATAGGTTACTGCCATCACTCATCCTCACTCAACCATTATAAACCATTAAAAAATCTAATGTGGCAGACGAAAATGCTGATGTGGCATGTTATCAATTGCCACATAAGCTTGTGTGACCCACTCAATGTGTGAAAAAACAAAAATTAATTAAAAAAAATTAGTAAGGGAAAATTTGAAAACTAACCCAAAAAAAAATTCAGAAAAACAAAGAAAAAATGGGAAAAAAGTAGAAATTAACAAAAGAAATTCAAATAAATTTAGACAGATTAAAAAAGATTAACAAATTTTCTTTTTCCTTTTTAATTTTCTTACTTCAAATTTTTCCATTTTGAAAAAATAGGAAAAATTAACAAATATTAAGAGAAATAAAACAACAGAGCATCCACAACCACTGCCGACAACTGCAAGACGAAGGCAAAACATCGCAAAAATGCGTGATAGCCCTCGCAGCAAGCAACATGATATCCAGATTACTCTTGTGATTCAACAACCCCACCAACACGGGCATGAACAAATCCACCAAGAATGTGCTCAGCGCCTCCATCTACTTCCCATCCTCTACATCCATGCATGCAGTTCCAACAGAATCTTCTTAAGCCTCCCAGACTGATGTTAGGCCGACTTGGAGGGCATGGCACCGAAGGCAAGAGATCGTCAAGCCCTGCACAAAGCTTGGACAAGAGGCCCTTGGAGGGCACTGCAGCTGGCGGAGGTTAAATCTGGTGAAAGGCCACCACCCTCCTGTAATTTTTCATTACTAATTTTTTTTTTTCATTTTCACACATGGAGTGGGTCACACAAGCTGATGTGGCAAGAGGTAACGTGCCACATCTGCTCTTTCATCTACCACATCAGAATTTTTAATGATTCATAACAAGGGAGTGACAAGAGTGACCTAAAATATAACATGACTGACAAAATTGGGACAAAAAAACAAGTGATAAAAAGTGATAATCTCAGATACTTTAGTGACCAACAATGATTTTTAGCCTCCTAAAATATATTTTGTTTGTTTTAAACATGTCCTTCACCAGATATGAAGGATCAAATTCAGTCAGCATTTGAATAAATAAAAGCTAGAAATAAAAAAAGAAAAATTATGGTTGAAGATCTTGTAGGAAAATGAACAAATATAAACTCAAGCAAGGTTATCACTTCATTAACTGCCAGCGGCAGAGTTGAACAACTTCAACCATCCAAGAATTGATTGTCCACAAAAAGGATCTCACTCAAAACTCGAATCATGGACAGAATAAGAAAGCAAAAGAGAAATTCCAGCTCAGTCTCAACCAGAGTCCAGATAAGCTGCTTGGCCGCAATGTTATGACCAGCTAACCTTGTAGCACAAACACAAAGCTCATGCATAACCAACAAGAGAAACATACAAAGATGAACAACTTCAGCCTACTCACAATGAGATTGTCTTAGAAGAGCCTACACATAAGTGAGACAACATACAATAGGGACCCTCAAAATTCTTCACAATTAAAAAATGACTTTGCCCACTAAATTCTACAGTGTTCTCCAGTCTTCACTGCAAACCAGGTTTTTCTTTCAATTGAGTTATACAAACTCCACATAATCAGAAAACATGGGAGACAAGAAACATGCAAAGAGGAATTCAAGGCACATGGAAAAGCAAAGTCCATGAATTTTCAACAGAGAGTTTATATATTTGTTTCTAAGTTTAGCATTAAAGCACAAATAGTTCAATAAATGTCATCAAGTTAAGTAAGATAAAACCTAAGAAAAGATATAAAACAAATTGTTTTTAAAAATGTTGATGATAAATAAACACTGGTATCCAGTATTCATATTTCAGTGAGTACGCTGTTGCTTCAGCAATTGCAAAAAGAATTTGTAGATCTTCTCATGTGAATGAAGTACAAAGAATTGGTCCAAAACAAACAGCAACAGTATATGCATAATTCTAAAATTTCTCATATTCCTATGTAAAACCCTATTTTTCCTCCACGGCGATAAGGGGCTAAAATCTACTACTTTAATTCCTCTTTCAAAAATAGAAAATTCCATTACCGGTTGAATAAGATGTGATTGCTCAAGTTGAATCAGACAACCAACGAGCAAGCAATGAAGTAGCAATGAAAGTCAAAGTTAATTAATAAAATGCTAAAAAATTGTGGCACAGCAGCATGAAGTAAACTTCATTACAAAGAGCAATCTTTACCTAGATCCTCTGTAGAGGTTGATCTGTCTTTTGTATTTTTAGGACTCTTGTTAACATCAATAGACTTCCCACTTGCCGAAGCTTTCTGTAGCTTAAATTGTAATAGCTTCTTCTCTGCATCATGAAAATGATCAGTAAAACGAACATACTAAATACGCATAACTATAAAATAACCAATCCTCAAATCCTTTCATTGATAGAAAACTGTTACATATAAGAAATATGAAAAGTAATTGTGTCAACTGACAGCATAATTCTCAAGAAAGTAATAATCACATTGTAGAATGTTAAACATGATAACTGCATTTCATCTTGGATTGAAAGCAGACATTTTTGGGAGCAACAACTCAACCCAACCAAGAGAGAAAAGAAAAAATTAAAATTTACCAATTAGGTCATGTTCCATTTTAAGAACAATTGCTAATATTCTGTCTTCATAAATCATATTAGCCACATGATGTCCATATTTCCGTATTTAGGCCAATAATTCGCTCCTCTGGTATTGATCATAATTACAGGCAGGCCCAAGGATGATATTGCCATCAATGGAGTCTATGGTCTTAAGCCTAGGCATTTGATATTGTGAATGTAATTTTCTCTAGCGCAAGTGAAGGTTGTGCACACATGTGCATGTGTGTGCTCTGTGTGTGCATGTGGCTGCAGCCATGCCCCTGGGTGAACACATTTATTACACTCTTATCATTTCTTACTCTAAGAACATGAGACAAAGAAACGACCATTAAAAGAATCTGCTCCACAGTTAAAGGAAACACTTATGAGTAACTTTTCCATTCTTAGCACTCCCTTCTCATTCTATAATGAAGGTACCAAAGAACGCAGAGTAATTATGAAGTATGTAGTACCTTCTTGAAGAGCATCAATTGTTGACTGCAAATCCTGACGATCTTCCTCTAGGCTGGACATTTTCCTTCTGCAAGATTGATTATATAAACTGTTATCCTCCAACATCTTTTCTATTGCAAGATATAATAGGTAGAAAATCCAGTACCACTTTTTGCAAATTAGTACAGAACTTTCTAGTTTCTACTTATTTTATCCTAGATAACTTTCAACAAATGACAGCCTAGTGAAAAAACATGAGATTGAAAACAACTCTCGAGAACTGGAAAGTTATTATTCAATTAGAGAGTTAGGAAAACATGGCAGCATGTTAAAAAAGAGAACACCATTTTGCTTGCTTTTAATATATAGCATGAGATGTATATTTCTTCTCGATAACAGTATTAAGAAAAGAAAGCATCTTATGAAAATGCTAGTTTTAGATCAACTTATAAAAGAAAAATAACGTTATGTCTGTTGATAATTCCATCATACAATAACTAGGACCATATCCTTCACATGCATGACTCCCCTTTACCAGATCTTTTTCCTTTCTTCGAGTTGCAAATAAAACATTCTCTTCAACAAGTTTAGTGATCTAACCCACAAGCTATTATAATAAAAACAACAATAAGAATAATAAAAAAAAAAAAGCAAAAACAGTCACTACTCACTACTTATTCAAATAAATGGAAACTCATCTCATGGACCTTCCTAGAGAATAAAAACAGGAAAATTTACTTTTTATTCATTTCTTCTACTTAGTCCAACAGGAAAAAAAAAAAGAAGCAATGCTTTTGCACTATAGATTTTTTTCAATACAGGAAGCATCACTGAAATTCGAATGAAATTCATGTCTGTCAAATCAAAATGTTTCCCTCTATTAAAGCATTACTTCAATATATAGTTCTACAATTCGAGGAAAATAATCATTTGCAGTTAAAGAAATCCTTCACATTCACTGGTCTAATGGACTTGCACAAAAACAAGTAGTTGCATGAATTTGTTTCAGCAGATACTAATTCAATCAGAATAAAACACCATTGAGCAAAGTTCCAAAAACAAAAGGCCAATTAGCTTCATCTCTAACTCATAAAATTCCACATAGACTACCATAATGAAACACCATGTAATCATGACTTTCAAATTAAGCTGAAGATGCTTGTAAGAGATGAAGCATACTTGTATGATGTGATCTCAGCATGTGATTTCTCCAGTTCCCTCTCCAATTTCAGCTCATTAGATCTTAGTCTAAGTGCCTACATGAATTAGTTACCAAATGTATTGAAGGTTAAAAATAGTGTAATCAATGCCAGCAATTATAATATCTGTGAGAGAGAGAGAAAGAGAGAGAGAGGTGTATGAGAAACTTGTGCTTAAGCAGATGTTGTACAGGTTATGAGAAAAATATAAAACACATCAGAATCCCTAAAAGATCTAGTTTAAAATTTCAAATTATTCTATTTGGCATCCTTCATTAAGAATAATTTCTACTCTAGTATTTTATCTAGGATAGCATAGTCTTCTGCAAGATTTAAATGGAATGCTATAAGAAAAGGCCATAGCACTCAGAAATAGGGTGTGAAAAAGTAAACAAGACTAGTTAGACAATTTAGTACCTTCTCCTCCAAACCAATAACTTCAGAAGCCAGTAATTTGGCCCGTTCATCAGCAGCATTACACTCAAGTTGTGCATTTGCATATTCAATTTTGACTGACTCAAGTTCCACCTGCTTACATGAACATGAACAGAAAACAGAAAGAATGGACATGACCACATAATTACAGAGTACCTCTCAACTGTACAAGGAACTAGAAACTCTTCATGTGTGTGCTCACACAAACATGTATGCAGACATGTGCGCAAGTATGTGTGTGTGTGGTTGCATCCTTGTAAAGACACATGCAGACACGTTATAGCTACATACTTGAGACCTTTGAAACAGTCATAACCAGACAAGCATTGAAGAGTGGGGCAGAGGAAAAAAAGCAACATACGGAACTGTTAAACTCTCCAAAATCAAAATATTTTAAGAAAACCCCAGTATAGCATGTTCTGACACTGAATAATGGAGCAAGCACTTGTGCGAGCAAGCGCTAAGCAAGCATATGTAGATGCATGCATAAGAGGTTTTAGAAGGAAAGAATTAACACTAACCAAATGTGCCTTGATTTCCTCTTGCAACCTCTCCATATCAGATTTTAGTTCATTGACAACGTTTCTCTAGCAAAACATCCAGTGAACGAGTTAAAAAATAACATATAAACAAAGAAGGAAAAAATAAAAATACCAATAAGATGCACATCAATATCATATTAAAAATACACAAGATACATCAAGCAGCTAATGCAAGTAAAGAGCATCATCAGCAATCAGCAATATGCACAGTTCTGTAAGCTTCTACAAGTTGATGCAACATCCAATGAGGATGACAAATTCTTATATGTCCCCAAGGCACAAGATTTTAGAGTTTCATACAATCATAATGAACTATTGCAACATTCATAGAACATAAGCATATAGCAAAGCTAACAATTTCTGTATGTAATCAATATCTACAACAATATCATTAAAAAGGCAAATACACTTATATGATTCTCATTACAGCGCATACCTATTTACGGATTCAATCATTACAATCACTAAACAGAAAAAATGAAGAATTAATAAATAAATAACCAAAGTCAAGCAGATTAAAATTATATTAAAAAAACATGAGAGCCTTTGCTTATCAACAATGACTTAACGCTCAAAACATATTATGTGAACAGTAATATTTATATGTGGTAACTTTATACAACTGCCTTTCTACAAATGCCAAGTTTTCGGGATTGGCACACTTTCAATAATTATACCCCCAAGGATAAAAAAATCAAACTGCAATCTATTAAACCCTGAATACTAAGATTCAAAAATCAATACAAGCCACAAAATGAATGAAAAAAGAAAACAAGAAGAAAAGAAAATGAGTAGGTCTTCGTTCATTATCTCATCAATTAAGTTAAAATCTAGATAGCATATATGTCCGGTTAAGTACATAGACAATGTTCACTCCTAATCAGTAAGTACATGGATAATGTTAAAAGATATTAACATTAATATCCATCTTCTTTAACTAAGGAAATGATAGATATGAGAGAACCTACAATAGTAATATTATGAGCCAACCTGTTGGTTATAGGTATCGGTCAATGATGAATTTTCAGTAGCCAAAGATTCAGATAAAGTGCGTGAAGCTTCAAGAGCTCGCTGTAAAGAGAACTTTTCTTGTGTTAAGTCTTCAATATGCTGCAATATAACAGAAACAATAAATAATTAAATAAATGGATGAATCCATGGCCTACAAACTATGAAATTGACGGCAACTAGCAACATATTAAAAAGTTATAACAAGAAAGAGAAACACAAATCATAAATGATATCTTAACTAATTTTTTCTAGATAGTAAAAAAATATGTCAACCCATTTGAGGCACTTGTTGAATAACTAATCAAATTCTTTATCCAATAGCTTCAAGAGTCTTGAAATGCACTGGCAATTCCTGGAAGGACAAGGTAAGGTTGAAACTAAGGCTGTAATATTCTAGCTCTATTTGTGAATTACCACAAACCAAAGTAGGGTCCACTATTCCTCACAAAGTGTGGGTTCCCTCAAAGCAACAGAATTCATCTTTGGCGCTCCAACAGTAATTCTCTAAAATATATTACATGACTAACAACCAACCTAACTGACCTTCGAAGCGCACCTCCAAAATAACAAAAGAAAATTCCATATGTATCATATGGCACAATTTGTAGATAAGGAGAAGAATTTAATCTCCAATTCTTTGAACGAAACAGAGATCGACTATGTTAAAACCAATTGACCACTTAATATTCATGTGAATTGAAAAAAAAGGAAGGCCCAGGTCTTTCAGGTATTGACCTAGAAAAGGAAATGAGGCTGCAAAATCTAGTCCAGCAGAAGCTGAAATGCTGAGGCTTTGCAGTGGCATCATCCAATTATGCCATCTTACCCAGAAGAAAAACTTCACTGGCATATAAAAGAGGCATGGAGTTAAAAACTGCCATCTAAACCACTAATTTGACCTTAGCCAGCAAAAGCACTAAAGATAATGATCATATAGAGTTCTTTGTAACTCTTATCTATTTTGCAAAAAATGAATAAATTGTTGATGTCATATTGTTAAACAAGCTTTGATATAGATATTGATACAGATTCATCGAAAGTTTCAATGTCCATATCCACATTCATGATGACTGATGAGACCATACTACTATCCTGCAAAAAAGAGAACTTCGTAACACGTAAAGAAGAGACTAAAAGTATATCAGTTACCACCAGTCTAATTTTATCAACATATTACAAAGCCTAAAGCATGAAAGCTGGTATTTCTTCATTGTAACTCCATTCACACTGTCTCCACCATGAACCCCACAGCATATTGTATGTAATGAGAGATTGTCTAGGAATGTTCCATTTAGATGATACAATTCTTCAAAATATATCTACCTACTTAATTATGAAAATTAATCTCCGAAAAATTGAAATAGCTTACTTCAAAAAGACTAAACTCAAAATGGAAAAATGGAAAAAATATATAGTAAGCAGCAAGAGGCACAAAATCAACAATGAAATATGTGAACACCTGCTCCAGAGCAGAAAAATCTTCATTTTGTTTAGGAAGATAGAACTCATGCTTTCTCTCAATACCATTCTCATTGACATTCAGCCTCGGCAGATCAACCCCATTACTAGAAGAAACTGAAGATTCCAGGTAGTGCTCAACTGCACTGGGTGTACTTGAAGGTTGCAACATTGAGAAAGGTCTAGCAGTTTCAGTCTCAAATAATGGCTTCTGGAAGGCAGATGATCCAAGAAAACCCATGCCATTTGATTTTGAAGTATCTGTAAAGAATGACTTATTCTGTGGTTCAGTATGTTGGATGGAAGTCTCAAAAGAAGTCTTACGAAGATTAAGAGAATCAAGGAACGATGGCCGCGTCCTCTTAGTAGAAATACTTTCAGATGAGCTCAAATATGATGGTACTTGATCCAAGGAACTCCTGATATCAGAATTGAAAACTGTGGACTCAGGTGTTTGCAAAGCTGTATCATGCACACTAGGGAAACCACTAGCTGAGCTACTAAATTTATTCTGCCCCCACCTGGAATTCATGGGACCATTGGAGTGCACGTTGTCACGCATGTCTGCCTCAACTTCAAGACTGGACCCTCTGAAGTCAGAATTAGGCTGAACAGGCTCCACTGTAAAACACCAAAACACAATTTTTTATGTATAAAACCATCAATGAGAAACAAATTAAAGAAATTAAAAATTCGTATCCTTCTTGTACAAACAAACAGGTGCAACAGAAAACCTAGAGAGAATATCACATGCAGATTAATAAGAGCAAATATACCAATAACAAGTGTCCTGGCATTTCTACTTACTTTGCAGTTGAGATTTGGCAGAATACTGAGATGAAGTAAAAATGTGAGAACCAGGACCCAAAATTGCAGAATCATTCAAAGGACCGTGATCCTCTTTTGATGGGAAAGAGTCCATCTCTTTACGACCAGATTGATGATAACTGCTATCAAAACCTTGACTTGCTTGTGGATGAGAAACAACAGATTGGTCATGGCTCCCAGAATATATTCCAGATTCCCTATGCAGGTCATTTGTCTGGCGGACATAATTAACAGCAGACGCTTCATCAAATACTGAAGCATCGTGTCTCTTAAAATCATGATTATTTGTTTGTCTTTCTGCATTGTAATCACTTGTTGATGGAGGATTAGCATCAGCATTTTTCAAAGGACTTCGTTCAACTTTTTCAGCAATATCAAATATGTTGCTATTGTTGGAAGACAAACTAGAGGTCCCAAGAGTTCTTCCAGGCCCATCAGACGTACCAGCTCCACCTGACTCTGTAAGTCGGATACGTTCAGCCTCTAAAGGATCAGTCTGATCTGAGCCAGCATTGGATGCCTGATGTTGATTAGAGGTTACAGCTTTCTTAGCTCGCTCTGCTGCCTTTTTCTTACGGAACTCTTCAAGCTGCAATAGGTTAAAAAAGCACCACACAAAACATAAACAAAGAAAAAATAAATCAACAGGGGAAGGAAAATCTTGCAAAACAAAGAAGGACCAAAGAATATGAAGATGAAGTTTTAATAAAGACCGGTGTGTTATTAACTAAGAATAGGTGCTATGTATTATAATATAAGATAATGGGTATTGAAACATGTGAAAACCACTTTCTTTTGTATCCAAAAGTTTTGATAACTTGAAAAAA
>STGP01002769.1:0-15036 GCA_004918865.1 Caryocar brasiliense | reverse complement strand
AGTTTCAGTTTCTAATGATTATTTTGATCTGGGTATTTGCCGGAGGCAAAATGCGGGTGTGAGATTGTTATTTTAGCAAGCTTGGTAGCTTTAGTCATTGCTGTGGAATTTCAGGGATTTCATGTGGAAACTAGGGAAGAGTAGAAAATTGGGTATCAAATTTGATCCCATGTAGCAACTAGTGAAACATAGTAGAGTTTTGAGTATCAAAATGTGGCACGCTTAATTAAACTGAAGGAATTTGAACAAAATGATTAGGTTTGTCAGGCATTCAACCTATAAATAGGAAAATTTTCCTGCTATATCAGCTGAACAAATTACAACGTTGAATCTCATGAATATAGAATTGTTAATGGAATAATGCTGGTATTGCATTGAACCAACCCTTTTGTCTATAATTTATAGTTTAGTCTTTTGTTTCTTCCAAACAAGAACAGTGGTGTTTTACTGATTCTTTAACCTCCCAGAATTTTCTTTTCCTTGACCAAATGAATGGAAGAGAAGAACAAAATTAGTGTGTTGGAGAGGAGGTTGGATGAGAAGAAGAATTAGAAACCGGCAACGATCAGATAATGGCTGGAGCCATAACAGGGCATTTGCCTGCTTAAAGAATTCTGTCTTTAACAATTGTTGCATTACAGGCATCCAATTCCAGTATGCCCACTTTGGCTTTCAAGAGATGATGAAGTTACAAATTTGTTATGCAGGGAATGCCGGTGAATATTGATGTTGGTTCTCATGTTTGGGTTGGTGATCCAGAACTAGTGTGGATAGATGGAATTGTTTCCAGTGTCAAAGAAGAGGAGGCTGACATTCACACCAGTGATGGCAGGACTGTAAGTGATATTTTTAAATGTCAACAAATTTAATTTCTTTTACATGTTGTTGACTTTCAGCATTATTCTCCTTTGTTTCAATTGTATGTTTGAGTGCTTTATCCCACTTTGATCTTGTACAGTTGGTAGCAAGTTTGTCAAAAATATATCCAAAAGACACAGAAGCTCCTGATGGTGGGGTTGATGACATGACCAAGCTGCAATACTTGCATGAGCCGGCAGTCCTGCACAATTTGGCAACAAGATATGAAATCAATGAAATTTATGTAAGACTATGGTCTCTTATAGTTTTGGATTAACTAATGCTCATCATAGTGAGAGAACTAATTAGTTGCTGCAGCTAAGGGCGGCTATGTTATAATGCTTTGTCATCATGGCAGACTTATACTGGAAACATTCTTATAGCTGTCAATCCATTTCAAGGGCTCCCACATTTATATGATGCTGATACGATGAACCGATACAAGAGGGCACCATTTGGGGAACTAAGCCCCCACGTTTTTGCTGTTGCTGATGTTGCATATAGGTGATTGTGAGTTTATTGTACCTTCTAATTGATTTATTTGCAGATTAACCACTAACTTGTGACATTTGAAGCAGGGAAATGATTAATGAGGGTAAAAGCATCTCAATATTGGTCAGTGGTGAAAGTGGGGCTGGGAAGACTGAAACAACTAAAATGCTCATGCGCTACCTTGCATGTTTGGGTGGCCACACTGCTGCTGAAGGACGGACTGTTGAACAACAAGTTCTAGAGGTAATCTGGATGCTATACCCATCCTTCAAAGTGGCTGACACATGTAGCTTCTGTGGCTTTCTGTCAGATATTGGCAAAAGTAAATTCCTCCCAGCACAGTGTTTAGATTTAAAGTTCATGCGAAATCTGAATGCATGTAACTGCTCTTGTGCATAGACAGAAGAAATAAATGTCAGAACTAATTAACTTTAGTCGGGTTGGGGTTTTCTTAGTTTACTAAATTATCATCTTACCGAGGATCTGATCACCTGGATAGGCACAGGTTTCTCAAAGAATGGAGCTTCTTTGGTGTTGTTGCCTAACAGACTGTGTTTTAGGTTATGAGGCAAATATGTCAAATTAAAACACTGCACTGTGTTTGTGTTGTTGGCAGGTGGAATTTAAATATGTAGATTGTTTTGAGGCTTTGTATTGTTATGTTCTATACAAGCAGGAACTGAGGAAGAATCTAGAAACAAATTCGCCAGTGCTGCAACCGTCTTTCTAGAAGTCATTTTGAGTATCAAACCCTTGTGGTCATGTCCAAAAACAGTTGCTTTCTTAACTTTAAAGTCATGTCCTTTGCAACTATTGAGAAACTGAACTTCAAATGAAGCTTGTTTTGTTGTCCTGTCTTTTCATATTAGTGTTCTTTGGATTTTAACTCAAAAAATTTGAAACTTCATACTAATTAGAGCTATGCAGTCAAATCCAGTTCTTGAAGCATTTGGCAATGCGAAGACAGTTAAAAACAACAATTCAAGGTGAGAAAATTTGTCATGCTTGTTGAATATGTTTTTATCATACAATTATATAATTGCAATTCTGTGTAGCTGATCCAAACTAGTTCAAGAGTACGGCATAAAGGCTTGGCTTGGTTGAGTTGGTTCAAGTTGTGTATGAATGTATAGCTGGTATTCATAATCTGGTTATGTGCTATAAATTGTGTTGATGCAGCCGTTTTGGGAAATTTGTTGAGATTCAATTTGATGACCATGGAAGAATATCGGGGGCAGCCATCAGAACTTATCTTCTGGAGAGATCTCGAGTATGCCAAGTTTCAGATCCTGAGCGCAACTACCACTGTTTCTACCTCTTATGCGCAGCACCACAAGATGTGGGTATCTTAGTGAGATATTCCACATTTCTGATTAATTAATATTCATTCATACAGTTCTTTTTGTCTTTCACTCTTGCTAAGCGATTCTGAATATTTTCAGGAGATTGAGAAGTATAAGCTGGGAAATCCTAAGTCATTTCGCTACCTTAATCAGTCCAGTTGCTATGAACTTGTTGGCGTCAGTGATGCAGATCATTATCTTGCTACTAGGAGAGCTATGGATATTGTTGGAATAAGTGAGAAAGAACAGGTCTGTACCTTTTGCTGTTGTATCCTGATCAGGTTTTTATTTTTATTTTTCTGTTTTAAATGCATCATTGCCTCTCTCTTTCTCAGGATGCAATTTTTAGAGTTGTGGCTGCAATTCTCCATCTTGGTAATATTGATTTTGCAAAAGATGAAGACATTGATTCATCAACTGTAAAAGATGAGGAATCCAAATTTCATCTTCAAATGACAGCAGAGCTTCTCATGTATGACCAAACATTTTACAAGTTCGAAATCATCCTCATGTATTAATGATGGCTTTTGTTGATTTTATTCATGTTTCAGGTGTGATCCTCATTCATTGGAAGATGCACTTTGCAAGCGTGTCATGATAACCCCAGAAGAAGTTATCAAGAGAAGTCTTGATCCTCTTGGTGCAGCAGTTAACAGAGATGGCTTAGCCAAGACCATATATTCTCGCCTGTTTGATTGGTAAGATGCTAGCTTCTCAGTCGTTTCAAATTTGGTAATTATAGTGTGTAACAATTCTTTATATATTCTTATACAATACATTTCATGTGTCCAGGTTGGTGGATAAAATCAATGTCTCCATTGGACAAGATCCTAACTCAAAATTCCTGATTGGTGTCCTTGACATTTATGGTTTCGAAAGCTTTAAATATAACAGGTAAGACCTGGTTATTTGACTACTACGTTCATGGTAGACATAGAACAAGTTTATTGGGCGGGCTTATCTCCAGCTTATATATATTGCTCAATAAAAGTCTGGAAATATTATGAATACTTTTTATGTTATGGTAGTTTGCTTGTGGTCTCTTTATAGGCCAACAGTTCACAACTCTGAAGGTTTAACAGTTCTGCTACACTGGCTTTTGAATCAGATAACTGAAGAAATGTAATTTTTAGACTGACAAATTTGGCATCTTGGAGTAAATGTATTAGATAGGCCATGATCCAGATTGGTGATCCTGACTCTAAAAGTATACCACGATTCCTGATTGTGATCATGAATTGTGGCTCAACGGGATTTGTTGAGCCAGAGTTACTCGAATTGCACTAACTCTATAATCATCATCCACCTGTGATGAGTTTCCTTGAGCTCATATCCTCCTAGACTGGAGTAATTAGTCATCACTTTATGCCTTCATGACTCATGTCATGGGTAAAATGATTTGCAGATTGTATTAATGACATCTGATTTATATTGTCACCAGTTTGTCTGTGTTGATTCTGACCTGAGTTTCTTTATAATTTTGAGCAGTTTTGAACAATTGTGCATCAATTTTACAAATGAAAAGCTGCAACAACACTTCAACCAGGTATGAGGTTAGTCATTTTCTATTATTTTAGAAGAATGTGTTTTCATTATTAATCCAAATATGATGGTGTGATGCAGCATGTTTTCAAGACAGAGCAAGAGGAGTACAGAGAGGAGGAAATCAACTGGAGCTACATAGAATTTGTTGATAATCAAGATGTCTTGGATCTTATTGAAAAGGTTCTGCACTTTCTTTTCCCCTGTTATCTTCTAGTTGATAGTTGAAGTTGGGGATTATCTATTGCCATTTTCTGTTATATTTACTCCTTTGTGATTTAAGTAAGGAGGGAGTGTAGATGAAACTTGTTTGATTTATGTGTGGATGGTTCTCCTTGAAGTGATTTCTTCCATAGGAACTTGACTCTGGTTGTAAGGGTTCTCCATTTGCCCACAAGGGCATGGCAACTTTTTGGAATGGATAATCTCATTATGAAGTGCTATTTTGATAAACTTTCCATTGCTTCCAAACCTCACATATTTATGCTTAATGCTCTGTTAATGCGTACCATCTGTATGTGTTGGCAGTCAGATTTTCATGTCACCAGAAGATGTAAATTATATATTTAGAAATATATGATGCAGCCTCTATAATATGATGCATTGTGTCAATTCTATTTTATTCTTGCAGCTTCACTATTCAGTCAGCAATTGAATTGTTACTGGATGGTCTGTCAAATTAGTTTTCCTGCATGGATCTCTAATTTATAATGCCTTTTGCAGAAACCTGGTGGGATCATTGCTCTGCTCGACGAAGCTTGGTATGATAATATTTCTCCGTCCTCAGGCATGATATGAAGGATTTTGTTTTCTTGGTGCATGATTATTGTTTTGATATTTGGCTAAAAAGTCCTCATTTGGTTTAT
Source organism: Caryocar brasiliense (assembly GCA_004918865.1). Taxonomy (NCBI): domain Eukaryota; kingdom Viridiplantae; phylum Streptophyta; class Magnoliopsida; order Malpighiales; family Caryocaraceae; genus Caryocar; species Caryocar brasiliense. Next base: position 9,935 of record STGP01002769.1, on the reverse strand, counting down.
ATGATGAAATAATTGGCTTGCAGTATGTTTCCAAAATCAACTCATGAGACGTTTTCAGAAAAGCTGTATAAGACTTTCAAAGATCACAAGCGATTCATCAAGCCAAAATTGGCTCGCTCAGATTTTACCATTGTTCATTATGCTGGAGAGGTTAGCCACGGTATTTTTGTTTTGCTGAATTGTCTATTGTTTTACAATTGCATTTGCCATTGTCTGTAAATTCTTATCATTCCATGAACTTCTTTTCAGGTCCAATATCAGTCTGATCAATTTTTAGACAAAAACAAAGACTATGTCGTTCCTGAACATCAAGATTTGTTGAGTGGTTCCAAATGTTATTTTGTATCAGGTCTCTTTCCTCCACTCTCTGAGGAGACAACCAAATCATCAAAGTTCTCGTCTATTGGTTCTCGTTTTAAGGTATGTTCTTTGTCATCATTTCCTTTGCTACTGTGGTAGATAATTTGCTACAGAAAGAATGAGCACATTCAAATTTAATTATCTAGGGGACTCATTCGGAACCTGATTATCTGACGTAATTTCTGCAGCTGCAGCTGCAGCAGTTGGTGGACACATTAAATTCTACAGAACCTCACTACATCAGATGTGTGAAGCCAAATAATTTTTTAAAACCGGCTGTATTTGAGAATATCAATGTCTTGCAACAACTGCGTTCCGGGGTAAGTTTGAAGTTATTAGGAAAATTCCTGTTCATCATTAGCTTATTCTTCTATTAATTTCATGGTTATTGTTATGTTTATAGGGAGTTCTAGAAGCAATCAGAATCAAATGTGCCGGGTACCCTGCTCATAGGACATTTTCTGAATTCCTAACTCGATTTGGTATTCTTGCACCAGAAGTTATGAGAGGGAAGTAAGTGTTATTGTGTGTTCCCAATAGTCTTATTATGGGCCAACAACAAGTTTCTATTTGGTGGTTGCCAATCCTGAGATCATTGTGTTAATGAGCACAGCTACGAAGACAAGGTGGCATGCAAATGGATTATGGAAAAGTTGGAGCTTTCTGGATATCAGGTAATACCAGAACCGTTTTTCACATTTTAAGGCAAATGTTTTGTTATCTCTATCTCTGGAATGGTTAACAAGTCATTGATGTATGTGTCTTCACATGGCCACAGGATAGAGATCATTGTTGAACTTTATTACCTACATTATAATGCTAAATGAGAACTTCAATTATTAATGATTTATGATTAACCATGTACATGATGCGCATAATTTTACTGTTCATTTACCAGTTTACATGCATGCTGGGATTGTACGCACAAGCACACATGTATTATTGTTTGTATCTTACAAGGCATAAATAACTTTGCAGCTGGGAAAAACAAAGGTTTTCCTAAGGGCTGGTCAGATGGCTGAGTTAGACTCCAACAGAGCAAGAATACTTCGCAACTCGGCAATAGTTATCCAGAGGCAGATGAAAACTTATACTACTCGTAAAAATTACATTGTTGCACAGAAGGCATCTATTCATATACAGTCTCATTGGAGAGGTGAGACACAAATGCAAATCATAAAAATTTTTTCTCCAATGCATATTACATCAATAGGTATTATGTTGACCTGTGCCAGAAATTTCTTAGCTAATGCATGTTAGCTATAATTTGGACAGATGTTTTTGTTTCTTTGAATGGTAAAATTTGGCTAATCTTGGCACTCTAATATCATTCAGGGATATGCTTTATTCAAATACTTAATAGGATGGTCATGCTCATTGTTACTGATGATTTAGACATGGCTCATTGTTATGGCGCAGGAAAACTTGGTCGCAATCAGTACAGCAACATGAGAAGGGAGGCAGCTGCTATCAAAATTCAGAAAAACTTGCGCAGACAAGTGGCCAGAAAGACATATACCAATATCAAGTTTTCTGCACTTATCTTGCAAACAGGAGTACGAGCAATGGCTGCACGTCAACAATACAATTTTAGGGAGCAAACAAAGGCAGCAACTATTATTCAGGTTATTAGGATTCCCACTCTCACTTACAACTTACAACTTACAAGGATATGCCTACTTATTTTTTGTATTTTTCTGAAATGATAATTGCTTGGGAATATTGCTAGGCTTTTTGGAGGGGGAGAACCACCCGGAGAGAGCTTACAAATTCAACAATGGTTTGTGTCAATTCTTCTTTTCTAATTTGTTGTTTTGTGGTCTGAGCTTTGGAGATATTGATTACTAACATTTAATTGAGATGATTTAGTTAGTTTTCTTTGGCTCTTATTGAAACACTGATGTAGAACACAGAGACACCAAGAACAATAACAAGAATCTAAAGGATGGATAGCAGCATCCCTGTATTACAGAGAAGAAATTATTGTATCCCCAGTACCCAAGAAGAGAATAATACTTTATTCTCAAACAAATGGCCTGCAAAAAATTTCTTCCATTTCAATATCATAAACTGGCCTATATTTCCAACACAGAGGCCTTTACTCAGGCAATGATATATCCAAAGTTCTTTAGACTAACCAGACTATGTAATTAAATATAAGAAAGAATCATGCATATTGAATTACAGTTTGGAGATAAGAGGAGATGGTCAAATGAAGTAGTGAATATGGGTGCACTATTGAATGTGTTGGAATGCCAGAAGGGTTCAGCTCCAATTACGATAGTCAAGTCTTTGTCATTTTACTGTGGAGAAAGGGCAATATAGGACTTCTTTTATCAAGATTAGAATTGACAGATGGGTTGGGCTGCATTCCTATTTAGTGGACATGAGACAGAGAGTGATGGAGTTTTTCATGGATGTAAATTAAGAATTTCATATTCTCTTGGTCAACGAAGCAAGTTCCATCATTCTCCTTTTCAAGGGCGTACTTAGGAATGAGGAGGTTTAGAAGTTGATGTCTTTGGGCTGTTTCATTATGTATATCTCATTGTAGACAGTTTGTTCTTGCTTATAATTAATAACTTCTGCTCATGTTACTGTATTCCTGTTCACCAATTTTGCATTTCTTCCGGGTGTTTTGCTTATAACTTTATCCACCAGCATCTATAGTGTATTGCAGTTTAAAGGACATACTCATTCAAAGGAAAAAGACAGCAGTCCATGTTACTATAGAGTTTTTATTGCACTAATTCATGTACTTCATGACTAGAGGCCGCTGAAATTCTGATGTCGAACTAAAAAAAGTTAATTTATGATGGCTTTTTGGGTCTTTGTATAACTTTCCAAGATCCTCAGTTGTGGGTGCTAATACACATTTTCAAAACTCTTCAGACAGCAGGAAAAACAGGCTCACTCCAGGAAGTAAATGGAAAACAAGTGGAGGAACTCAGTTGCTCTTTGCAGTCAGAAAAGAAATCAAGGGTGAGATAAAAACATTTATTGTTTACGCAAAGATGTTTTAACCTTTGGCTTTTGACTTCTGTTCTAGTATGTACGGCCAGGAGGCCATTGCTCATTCCAAAATGGCAATGGGTTGGATGTTGACAGTGACAATCCCTTGCTTGGCCCTAAATAGAACCTATGGGTTTGTAGAAGATGCATGCCATATTACACGAAAAATTTCTTTCACTGACTATCAAAATTATGCATGCAGTTCGAATTGGAACAAACGAAAGACCAAGAGATTACAGTATTGCAGCACTCATTGCAAAACTTGCAAAGCAAGGTTGATGACACAAATGCTATGCTTCTAATGGAACGTGAGATAGCACAGAAAGCAGGCAGAGCACATCTTGTCATTACTGAAAACTCAAATTCATTCCTACATGACGAGAAGATTAAAGCCCTGACCACAGAAGTGGAGAACTTGAAGGTAATGGTGATGCAATTCTGTTCAGACATTCCGTCAATTTTCTATTCAGCATACTGTGATAGGCTTAAACATGGTGTCATAACATAAGGTCCTTCTCTTTTCTGGATAACATCTGTAGGTTACTCAAGGAATTGTGACCTTTCTGCTTCCTGCAGTAGTACAGAATCACAGTTTTCCGTTAAACTCTAAACTTTCAACCCTAAAATTTTCTCTCCTCTCCTTTCTGCTTTCAGAGCATTGCTCCCATAAGACCAATGTCTTGAATTTGCTAATCAATCTGTACTGTATAATTGGATATGATTTGTGAAGTAGTAATCTATGGCTATCTAGGAAACATCCTTGTTTGCCTGGTTTTCTAATTCCACATTTCTTCAGATCCCATAGTTGAATAGATTATGAATCTTATTTGATATAATACCAAACAACGTCCTTTCTTTTATGTTACACAGGCCTTATTGAGTGCAGAGAATCAACGGGCTGATAATTTTGAAAGTAAATATGCTGAAGCCCTAGAAATAAGTGAAAATAGACGCAAGAAATTGGAAGAAACTGAAAGAAGAGTTTTTCAACTTCAGAACTCTTTGAACAGGTACATATGATGTGAGATACTTTACCAATGTGTAACCTTGACATTCTTTGGATTTTATGCCAGTTGTTAATCCTAGTGTCGAAAGTGGTGCATTGGTGACAATATATATACTACACATAAGCATAGAAAGAGAAAAAAAGAAAAAAATAAACGGATTCAGTGAGCCTCCAAAGATGATGAAAAAATTAGTTTACATGGAGAAGGACCAATCTCTATTTTGTGTTTAGATATTTCTCGTGCACCGTACTTTACTCATGATAATTTTCAATAAATTATCCTGTGTATGACTAATACCAGAACTGATCTAGTGTGTCACAGGATGTTATATTCCATGTCGGACCAATTTGCAGAGCTGAAGATGATCTTGCATACTTCATCAAAGCCAACGTCTTATCCCAGACCTGTTGCTAGAGATGAGCGTGTTGATATTCCTTCTGATAACTCTGATGGGTCATCCAGTAGCTCAGATTTCAGTTTTACAGCTCCAGATACCAACTCACCTACTTCCTCCAGTCCTAACAAATTGCGTGTTATAGTACAGGATGTTACAACAACAGAACTCCCAGGTCAGTCTTGCTTTCTCTGTTTATACTGTATAACGCCCCTCTGCAACTAAGTTATGTCTAGATGATAGGTCATCCTGTTAGATACTTTGGATTCCAAGAATTGAGAAAGGTCTTTGTCATCAAATTCTCACGTCTTGGGAAGCACTTAGATGATTCAGCTATTCATTTTCCAGTGTCCTTTTTCATTGCTCCATCAGTGAAGATTTGTTGCATTTCGAAATCCAATTTTGTACAAATACAACATGCATTGAGTTCTTATTATGTTATACCGTGCAGGTTCTGAGAACTGTGACAGCGATAGGGAGGGGGCATTTGATGACTATTTCTGATTCAACTTGCTGTTATTGCACCTCTAGCTTAGATATTAACCTTTGTACACATGGCCCAAATGGCAATTACAAGTAGGCATCTAATGCCAGATTGTATGCTAAAGTTGTTTTTTTCTTGGACTCTCTCGATCAATCAGTTAGATCCTAATGTCAAAAATTCACTACTAACCAGTTGTAAATTTATTGGGAGTTAGCTAACCAGTGCGATCTTAGTCTCCTCTTAAGAAGTGCTTAAGGTGCAAAAGCCTAAGTTTTATTTGCTCGTTACTTGTACTTTACTCTATTTTTCTTTTCAAAGAATAAAAATGTCACATTTAAGTTCTGCTTCGTTAGATTCAAGAGGTCCTTTTGGGGGAGACAGGCAGAGTCATCTAGCAGACGCAGCATCACCTATGGCAGAGACATGTAGTTAAATGCTAATATGATATGATACTACCCATCCTGCCGGAGATCAACTGACATTGAACTTTGTCCTTGATTATAAGCGTCATCTTCAGCATCAGAAAATGGCTCCACATATTTTATGATTATCTGCAGCAACTCTGTTTGCAAGAATGATGTGAGTTCGCCTCTTATTATAATTGCTTTTCTGACAAAGTATTTTCAAGTCCTGTAACATTGTCTGCTAACCAATGCAGTGGATATTGAAAACAAGTTTCTCTGTGTTTTTTCTTTGTATCTTTTACACCCTCCTTCCTTTGTCGTGAAAATTCTGTATATAACTCATGTCTGTAAGTGTTAACATATATACGCTTACAACAAGCTCAATAACATGATTATAGGATTTGGGCAACTTATGAAATTACGACCTAGATATTCTCAGTTTTTTTATTGTTTACTTTCCTTACAGGTACAAGTATAAAACAATTTACTCTCTTTGTATTCTGACAAGGACAAACATTTTAAGGATAGATGGGCATGGATGCTGGCGCAAAATTAGATTGCATTTCTCTTTAGATAAATTGTCTGCTGATCATGGCTTTAATTTTCAAGATGCAAATGTGAGAGCATGGATTTGACACTGAAGTTCAGTGAGAAGCACTGTGAGCTTGTAATGATAATCAGTAAATGGCACATATGTATGTCATCCTAGTGGAAGGACAATGACTCTTTTCTTTTACACAGGAGATAGGAAAGAGAGAGAACACAAATGCCAATCAAATCATCGCTAAGTAGATGTTTTTAACTTCAATTTACTGATTTTGGTTCTCAGTTTATAGAAGCTGATTGAAGTGGGTCATCATGAGATGAAAAGTAGTTCAAGTTCTTGCACAAACCAAGTTGGTTTGGTTTTTCTCTGTTCACTGTTGGATCGGGGTCTTGTCAACAGGAAGACATCCCTATTTATAAGTATTGACACATCCTTAGTTCCCCTTGTCTTGAAAAGTCACTTCACATGTAATCCTTTGATGGTGCAAGAGACATCCCCCTAGATCTCCCTAGATTAGCAATAAAATAGAAAAAGAATCAACTCTAGCACATTTAAGTAACTTCCATGATCCCTATATGCCAGACATTGTAGGCGATCAGTACACTTGATAGGATCAGTTCGTGCCTTTCAACATTTAAGTGTTCCAACTTCATTATGAACCAAATCCTTGCCTCAGATTACTGAGTTCTCTCTCTCTCTCTCTCTCTCCTCCAGAAGCATGTCTAAAGAGAAATGGGAGTGCAGTAACAATAAATCAATGTTTGGAGAAGAAAGTTCTTCAAGGCCTCTTACATGGCCTCAAAGAAACTACACTTGCAGCTTTTGCAAGAGGCAGTTCAACTCCGCTCAAGCTCTGGGAGGTCACATGAACGTTCATAGGAGAGATAGGGCAAGGCTAAGACAACTTCCTTCATGGGTTCTAGAATGTCATCAAAACCCTAAACCTTCCTTTCCTTCTTCAACATCTTTATCGCCTTATTTGGCTTATAAGTCCTCCACCACCACTACTTCTTTCACACCATTTTACAAAGAAAAGAAACCAAGAGTGGACGAATGTCATCGAAGTGAAGTTCTTAGCCCTCAACCTGAAGATCTAGCAAAGAAGAAGAACATGAGAGCTGAGGTTGAGGTAGGAGAATTCAACCAAGCACTTGCAAATGAATGCGAGCTAAAGGCTTTGAAGACAAGTGATGTTATCAGCTTGGAGTTGGAGATGGGGTGCAAAGATTCAAAGGAAGTGTTGGATTTGGAGCTTAGACTTGGATGTTTTTAGTCTTTAAACGTGTTGGGTCTTGGCCTTTGATTTTATCTTCTTACATTCATGTGTGTGTGTGTGTGTGTGTGTGTGTGTGAATCATCACATTAGTGCCCACATAGGAGATGGTATAGTTGCATATTATTAGCGTACCAGTTCAAAGTTGCGTTTGATTTGTAAGCTTTGGTTGATTTAATTAATCTATATACCACTTTAATTGATGAGCTTTAATTATTAGTTTAGCAGTCTTAATTGCCCGTCTTAGGTTCTAATTCCTATGTTAGTTGGGGTGACATGGTACTTGTTAATTAGGTTAACTGTAACATAATCGAAGATGAAGTTGTTGGAACGTCATAAATGTCATCTTACATTTTTCCTAAGGAAGAAAATGATGGTTTTAGGAATCACGAATCACAACTCTTGGAAAATTAGTTCTGACCGTTCCCTTATTCGTTGGTCATTTTCTGAAATCGTTTCTTCAATACGAGGAAAACAAACTACTACAGCAGGGAATAGTGAAATATTAAATACATGTCTCACAACCACAACGGTGTTGGCCATGACCATTCTTCGTACATACTTTAGTTAGATTTCATCTCTCGGGCTTTTGTTATTAGTAAATATACACAAATTTGGCATGATGTATATAATCAGTGTTGATGATTCTCTGAAATTATACATTTATACTTTTAATTTTAATATTGCAAAGCTCTTATAACAATGATATCTTAATATTTAATTGTAGAATTAAACAATAGTTATAGTTGATTCGAATCAAGATTCATTACGAGATCAAATTTCTTAAATTTTCTTTATAAACTGAGTCATCATCAATTTAACTTTATTTATTATAGACATATACTACTATTTTTTTTAATCGCTAATCAACTACATACATACATAAATATATACTCCATTTTAATATTTGTAAATACATTTTCAGTATAATTTAGGCAGCACGTTTAATTTATTTATCACTTATATAATTAATTCAGAATTTTTTTTATTTTCTAAATTCTAGACTTGCTCTTTTTAAATTTTATTCACATAGTTTACTCAACTCATACATCAATTTTTATTCACCTATTATTAGATATTTTAATTTGTTGAGACTGTTTTTCTTTTAATTTTCTCTTATTTTTTCTATTGTCATATCTTATTGAACTTGAATGCATTAATGGCTAACAATACAGTTTCTTTAGATTTTCATTTAAATTTTCTATTGATAATTGAGGTCGTGCTAATTATATAGATGCCTATATGTTGACTACCGAGATGATATGTTCTCACGTTCTGAATCTCAATTAAATTTCGTTAATATTTCAAAATGTTCTGCATTTATGCCCTATTCATTTTTATTTGTCATCCTCGATAACTTGAGTTAACCATGGAAATTACTCCAAGTCTTAGCTACTTACAGAATCGAAGATGGAGACAATGGAAGTTCTCTAAACAAATTGGCAAGCCTTCTTCTTGGTAGGATTAGACACCCATTAATGAAAGAATCATGAAATTAATCAACTTGATTGACTTCTAAAGCATTCAATGAAGGCACAACGATAATGATATAAACATCTAAAAACTAAATGATGATGTCGTAAGAAAGAAGGGAACATGTAACAAGAGCACCGTATATCATTTATTCTTTGTAAAACCATCACCTTAATGCATAATTTAAAGTAAAGGGTCCAATTCAAACGTACGAAACTACAACTTCAAATCCTTGCACAAAATCAAAGTGTTGAGTCTAATACTGGCACTGCCCTTATGCCTGTGTTTTCCAACATTTGACCTTTTTGCATGTTCCCCAAAATGTCTGGTGGTGTCAGTACCATGATCACCTTTCCTCAACAAGATAACACTTCTTTTCTGGTTCCGTGCATCCTTAATTGAAACAAGAAAGACGACTTGACCCTTTCTGTAGAATCCGAAGGTTTGCACCTTGGACTGTTGAATGGAAGATAATGAGGTCACCACAAAAAGTAACGAAACGAGAGTAAAAACTGGAAAAACAATTAGTAGACATGAATTGGGGTATACGACAGAACCTGCCGAATTGCATATTTTAGTGAAAGATGAAAACAGAGAATGGGAATGAAAAGAAAAGAAAAACAAGTCCACCAACGTCACCATCCTCAGACATTTATATGCTCTTTCCCTGCCATTTACCAAATCGCAGATTCCAGAGCTAAAACTCCGTGATGTGTAGTGTAATCTTGTCATTACGAATTTCACCATTAAATCATGCAAAACACCAAAAACCCAATTGCCAAAGTTAACAGCTGCCAACTAAACCCAATGACTGAATACTAAACGGGCCCAAATGTTCCTGTGGTTTTTTCTCACAAACTTACCTTCATATGCGAGTCCACAAAATTAGTGGGCGCCATCCACCTACAAAAATATAACTGATCACATACCACATTATATTGGTACGTTGCTTTGGAGCTCGCAGCAGGCAGTCAAAATAGA
>STGP01002767.1:2590-19942 GCA_004918865.1 Caryocar brasiliense | reverse complement strand
TTAATTTTTAAAAAATTAAGGTATATTAAATACGTAAAAATAATAAAAAACACAATTATTGTAAAAAAGAAAATTATTATAACAAATTATTTAATTAATAGTATTATTATTATAATGTTATAATAATATTATTTTATCTTTCTACTTTTTAATTTTCAAATTTCAAATCTCTAATACTATTTCTTAAACATCCAAAATTTAATAAAAATATTATGCATTCCGTAAACTGCCACTTGTACCCGCTATTCATTAATTTTTAAAAGAGTCATAAATTTTCATCAATTTAACTTATTAATTTTGATAATCAATTAGAAACATATTCAATTATATGAAATTTAATTATAAATTTATAAATATAATTAAAATTGATAATATTATTAAAAATAATAAAAAATTATATTTTATACCATTATTTTATAAGTTTATATTTTAATCTTATTCATATTTATTAGAAAAGATATTTCTTGTTATAAAATTATTAAGAATTAATTACATCATCGATTGTTTGATTAAATACATTGTAAAAGATATTTTTATATGATTCATAGGAATATGATCAAAATATAAAAATTTTAATTTTATTTTTTAAAATTTTTATTAATATAAAAATATTAGTAATATTTAATATTAAGTAATTATTTTTTAAAATTTCTTATATTATTAATTTTTTTATTTTTATAAAAAAATTATAAAAATTTGTCCCTCGCTATCTTTTAACTCTACTTTATCTTTATATATATAGAATACTCTTAAATTCTTAAGTAACTTCAAATTTTAATCAGTGAATTCTTCACTAAAGAACAGTGGAAAGATAGATAGGAAAGCTTCGTGTTCTTGCAGGCAAAGGGAAAATGAGATAGCGAGACAACCATGTGCATAGAGGGGCAATCTGGTAATAATAATAATACTAAGAAATAAATCCAACTGATAAGGACCGTTTGCTGTTGCCGCATGTTTCTTGTCCTGTTCCTCTACGGCCAAAGAGCTCCCAGCGGACATCCCAAGGAAAAAAAGACCGAAACCAGAATGCCCTTCGTTGTAAAATTTACCTGTTTGTTTAATTTTTGTCCTTTCACTCAGTTAATATATTTTTTATTTTTTTAAAAAATTTATTATATCATTTTAGATTTATAACTAAAAATAAAACCCAACAACCAGATCGAACCACTCCTACCACTTCACTTTCGCTCGCCACGCTCGCTCACTCTCTGTCTTCTTTCATCGTAAGATCATCTCCACCAATCCCAAAAAAAAAAACACAGAAAAAGGAAAATACGGAAAGCCAGCGGTTAATTTTCCTCTCTTGTTTTTGTGTTATAATCGACCTCGATCAAATCAGTTGATCAATCAGCGGTTGGCGCGATGGCCTGTCCGAGCTTTGCAATGCTGAACGCGGCTCCTTCTTCTTCGTGGATCGGCCGGCAGCCCGCCTCTCAGCCACCCGGATCAACTCGTCTCTCAACTCGCCGAGTCTCCCTCCGGATCCGCGCCAGCACCAGCGCCTACACCGACGAGCTCGTCCTCACCGCCGTTAGTTCCTCTCTTTGATGGCTCTGCTCTCCGTCTTATTTTGTTGTCTTGATTGAAATCGTTTCGATTCGTTATATCGTCGCTTGTGTTGATTTCATCCATATGTTTTGACTATTATTTCGTTTGATACTCGTATGGAAATTCTGTTATGTTTGACCGACATAGGTACGAGATAAAACAACTCTGTCTTTGCTAATTTCGACAGAAATGGAGGAATAATTTGTGAAAAAATAGGGAAGGGGAATGTATGTATGAGGTTTGTTGTTTTTGTCATTGGCTTAGCCTAACCGCGATGCGGGTGGGTTCTTTCTTCATCGTGTAGAAATCAGTTGCATCCTCTGGTCGCGGAATCCTTGCCATTGATGAATCTAATGCGACCTGCGGGAAGAGGTTGGCTTCTATTGGGTTGGACAACACGGAGGCCAACCGACAGGCTTACAGGCAGCTGTTGCTGACCACTCCTGGCCTCGGTGAATATATTTCGGGGGCCATTCTTTTTGAGGAAACACTTTACCAGTCCACAACTGATGGGAAGAAGTTTGTGGATTGCTTGTGCAAGGAGAACATTGTACCTGGTATCAAAGTTGACAAGGTATATTGTTTTGGTTACTTATCTGAGGCTCTCTTTTTTCACCTATGGGTGTGAGAGCGTTTTATATGAATTTAACGTGCTTTTTCGTGTTTCAGGGTTTAGTTCCCCTACCGGGATCAAACAATGAGTCTTGGTGCCAAGGCTTGGATGGATTGGCTTCAAGATCTGCTGAGTACTACAAGCAAGGTGCCCGCTTTGCTAAGTGGTAAGTTTATAGTAATCTATTTCACCGTGTTTCATTCTTGATTCATCAAAAGTTTTTGTTAGTTGTCTATGCATGGAACATTTGCTTGTCATGTTGCTAAATTTTATTATTTTCCATCATCGCGTGCAATATCCAGGAGGACAGTTGTCAGCATTCCCTGTGGCCCTTCTGCTCTAGCTGTTAAGGAAGCTGCTTGGGGACTTGCACGATATGCTGCTATTTCGCAGGTATTGTTTCATTTTCAAAACTGATTTGCACTGACTTTGACTAAAAGTGCCAATTCGAATGTCATACATATGTCAGGTTAGTTGACTAGCAGTTCAAAACTGTCTGAAAAGTATATTTCCTTTAGTTTGAAACGAAGTCTGATTTAACTTGCAGATGTCTGTGCGTGCTGATTGAAATTCATAGGGTTACTAGTGATTCTACACATGAGGCATTGAATTCTTTAGGTTGTGCAGACATATTATGGTTTTATCGTTGAATTATACGATCTTCATGCATGATTTAGAGTAAAGGCTCTGTTGTCTCCATGATGCCCTGGATTGTGTTTGGTTGCTTGGCATCCTGTGTGAATAGTTCAGATTTCATTTGCCTTTCTGTTAAATTTTATGTGTAGGAGAATGGCCTTGTGCCCATAGTGGAACCTGAGATCCTTCTGGATGGTGATCATGGAATTGAGAGGACACTTGAAGTGGCAGAGAAGGTCTGGTCGGAAGTCTTTTTCTATCTGGCACAAAACAATGTTATGTTTGAGGGTATCCTACTTAAGCCCAGCATGGTAACACCAGGGGCTGAACACAAGGAGAAGGCTTCTCCAGAGACCATAGCCAGATATACTCTCACAATGCTTAAAAGGAGAGTGCCCCCTGCAGTTCCTGGAATTATGGTATGAATGCCTGAACCTTGTTTGTGCCTTTGATTTTTGTGATAACAGAATTTTCCATACACAGCTTCTCATTCTTAGAGTGGTGAATTTCAAATCTTTAGTCTCACTCTTTATTGTCTTGTTTCTAGGAACCAAATGAGTAACTTATTAAGTTGAGAAGAACTGACTCGATTTTCAGGCTCATATGTGAATATTTTTATTATTCTCTAAAAATATCAATGACTATAGTGGTCGAAATGAGATGAAAACTAAATCTTTGTCTTGCTGCTGTTGATTTGAGTTTGACCTTTACACAATCTCCGCTAATGGTTACAAAGTAATATATGCAACTTCTCCTTGGTCTCAGTTCTTGTCAGGAGGACAATCTGAAGTGGAAGCAACCCTGAATCTGAATGCAATGAACCAAAGCCCCAACCCATGGCACGTGTCCTTCTCATATGCACGTGCACTGCAGAACACTGTGCTTAAGACGTGGCAAGGACGTCCTGAAAATGTGGAAGCTGCACAGAAGGCGCTTCTGGTACGTGCCAAGGCAAACTCTCTGGCTCAGCTTGGAAGATACTCTGCTGAAGGTGAAAGTGAGGAAGCGAGAAAGGGAATGTTCGTCAAGGGTTACACCTACTGATCTGCGGAAACTCATGCCTCTTTACCTCTGTTTTGTGTACTTTGTGTTTTTGTTTCTTCTTAGTACTTGTTAGTCATGCTTGCTGTGGAAATGTAGCATTAGATAAAGCTTTCTTCATGTTCTTTCTCCCTTTGTTAGAGATTGAATAATACCTGTGAGAAAAGGAAGTTTTTCCGAACAGCTGTCCTGGATGTGGGGTCAGGGATAAGAGTATATGTATTCTACCTTTCTGACTTACAAGAATGTTGTTGTACATTTGGAACGAGTGTCTATTCTTGATCTCCGTGCTCACCTTAATTGCATGTTCAGCATGTTAGGCAATTTGTTTGCGTCAAAGCCTGAATGGATGTTGCAAAATGGTATGCCTGTGAAGTTGCTGCATGTTGCAAAATTTTTAGTTAGAAAAATATTCAAATTGAAATGGAACTTGTTGAACTGGTTACCTGATATTTGATTAACCGGCTTAATCGATTGTATTTCGATTTTTTTATTAATTAATTTTTATTTATTTAAAAATTTTATTAATATAAATATATATTATTTATATAAAAATAAATAATAAAAATTTTATGTGTTTAATTTATATATAATATTAAGAAATTTAATAAATAATATTTGATTCGATTTAATTATTTTTTAATTTTTTTATCTATAAATTAAAATTAAAAATAAAAAAATTAAAATCAAACGGAATAATTTAATTAATTTAAATCTTTATTGAATGATTCTTGGATCTTGTTCACCCAAAAAAAAAACTTGGTGATACCGTATTCTATTTTTGAAGTGCTACAACGACATATGCAATCTCAATGTGAATATCCATTTGCAGCATATTTTGTTGGAACAAATCTAATTGCATTTTCTTTTCCGGGGTGAAGAAAAGGGAAATTTTTTCAAAACAAAAAAAGGAAAGTCTTGGTCGAGTGAAAGAGAAAAGTTAGATACGCAAACGACGTGATGGGGCCCGTGGATGTTGCTCACGCCATGCAGCAGGCGCGTGACGTAAACACTCCCTATCTCAGTCCTCTACGCTTCTGTTACTGTTTCTATCGAACACAAAAGCAAAACAAAACAAAAAAAAAAAAATCCTTTCTCATCACTTCACAGTCCAAACACCTGAACAGCGAAGCCAATTAACCGCTCGAAGCATCATCGCCATCGCCATCATCATCATAACGGAAACCCCTCGACTAAACGACGACGTCATTTCGCGCTGCATGCTCTCCTCAACCCTCCAAATCCCTCCCACTCCGCGCCTGAAAACCCTAAAAAAACCTCCGCCTCTCTCTCCCTCTCTTCCCCCTTGTTTCACGGCGATGAAGGACCGGCCGCCTCCATCGCCCGGCGCCGTCTACGTGCCTCCCCACCAGCGCCTCCGCCTCCGCTCTGTGATCACCGCTCCCAACTCCAACAACTCCTCCGCTGCCGCTTCTCCAGCCGCGCCGCGATTTAACGATAACGATACCAACAACAATAATAATAATCATAATCGGACCGCAGCTCTGAACCCTAGGAGCAGTCCTTCACCTCCTCCTGCTCCTCTATCTTACTGGCAGAAGCAGCAGCAGCAACAGCTGTTGAAGAGTAACGGCGTTGGAGACAGTAACGGCGAGAAGAAGAGTTCGCCGGCTAAGTTCGTTTCGGCTTATGACGACGCGTTTTCCGAGGAAGGCGGCTCCGATCGCGAGATGGAGTTGGCGGCGGTTCAACCGGTGAGTACGTCACTCGTGCGATATTTTGGTGCTTTGAACTTTTTAACACTTGCAGTAGACAGAAGTGATGTGTGATGTTGTTAGATTTTGGTTTTGAGTAAAATTAAGGGAGCGAAAATAAATTCTGTGAGTGCCAGAAATGTTGTTTAATCATGACCGTGGGATAGGTTGAACATTTATGATGGGAAAGATCTTGTGTTGATGATTGTGGAAGCGTAGCAATAACCACGGAAGTGTTTTCAAATTGATGGGAATGATAGGAAATGGTTGAAGAGGTGACGCGGTAGAAGTGTAGGTTGTGGTGGCGGTTGGATGAGTGGCGTGGGCAGATATGATCTCCATGGGCGGATATGATGTCCATGGGGTTAATGGTCGGTGGCGTTGGTAGCTTGATTTTATCGAATTAAAGTTATGGTGACCACAAGCAAGGAAAGAAAGAAATACATATACATGCTTATGTCCAGCTTTATTACTTCACAGATACATATACTAGGCTGTGAATGGTAGACAGTGGTCTGACTCTATTTGAGATGTACTTAAAAGTCCCTTATCTCATGAAGAAAAAAATTGATTTTTTTCTTTAGTGGAAATGCATGTGTGATTCTGGGAATAAATATGTTATTTTCATCTCAGGGTGCTTGCCTTTTTGATAACATTGAGGAATGGAAACAAAAGTTAGCCATGCTTTTACGTGATGAGGGGAAGCAGGAGTTGGTCTCTAGGGAGAAAAAGGACAGGCGCGATTTTGAGCAAATAGCAGCTTTGGCAAGCAGAATGGGTTTGTATAGGTATCTTGTGCATTATCCAAATGGATGCTTCCATTAGCGGTTGCTATCCAACATTGTTTTGATCTGATTTTATTTGTGGCAGTCATCTGTATGTAAAAGTCGCTGTTTTTAGTAAGGTGCCACTGCCAAACTACAGATTTGATTTGGATGATAAGCGTCCACAAAGGGAGGTATGGTGAATTCTGTCATTTTTGTATGTAAATTTATTTTATCTGCTAAAAAATGCCTTTAATATTAACTTAAAACCTGCAAAGAATTGTAGCTTTCTTCTTTGCTCTCTGACACAATGGAAACTACCTCCTTCAATTCCTTCACCTTCCTCATGACAATAGATCATGCTTTAATTTTTTGAGAGTTCATAGTTTCCTTTGCAATTAATTCTTTAGTTTGAAACACCATCTGGATATTTTTAAATGTTAATCATATTATAATCCCCCTCCCAACCCCCACTAATTTTCTTATATGCACGGTGAGAATTTAACTGAAGCTTTAACAAATTGGCAGGTCAGCTTACCTCTTGGTTTGGTAAGAGAAGTGGATACCTATTTTGGACAATACTTACGCCAAAAGTCCAGGTCTGAAGAAAGCTTTTCAGATATTTCTTTTTCCAGATCAAGTAGTAGCACTAGTCTGGCTACTGATGAAGGGCTTTTTGAGCAACCAGAGCTGCTGACTTCTAGTAAGGCTGTCATGGAGAAAATTCTATGGCGGAGAAGTTTGCAATTGCTCGATCAGCAGCGAGCTTGGCAGGTTCAGCTTGCCTAATGAATATGGAACTATGACATGTTTCTGTTATGTATTAATTTATTAATTTGCATCCATCTAATAAATTGGTGGATATGACACTAAAATGATCAGAAGGTCTAGATCATCCCTTGCCGTTTGCAGATCTGGACTTTCACCTCTTTTTACTTCCTTTGTTGGAGTTAATAATGTATTTGCACTGTTAGGTTTTCAGAGAGTTGTGATTTGCACTTTGGGTAGGTATCCATTTAGTTGAAGACGTGCACTTAACAATGCGGTGAGCTGCAGAGACTAATATTACACTTATTGGCCCTCATCTGTAGATACCAGATAGGACTTGGAGTATACTAGATTCTGCTTTTAGTTTACTTGTTTGGAGCCTAATTGGAGTTGAAACGTTTATTGGGTTTACTACCTTAGTAGTAGGTTCATAATATCCCAACCAGCAAAACATTTTTTTATTAATTTTATATTTTTCAGTGAACAATGATTGAACTGGTTAACTCCATTGTGAAGGTATTGCATGATGCTAAGGCATAGAGGGAAACACATGCATGGATGACTTGAAAGATTAACTGAGAATGTAATGTATTGTACTTGTGGATGATTCTGGCTTATTTGTGCTTTTCTACATGTGTGGGATTCCCGCTTATGACACCATTTCAATACACTATATTTGCCTAGCAAAAAAACATTGGTTTAGTTGTGATACACTTAGGGGTTAGGGTTCTAATTCATTCAAACACTTGTGATGTTTTTTCTTATTCTAATTCTTGAATGTTTGAGCAAATTGGTGAGATTATTCTTTTTTGTAGGAATCTTTGGAAGGCAAAAAGGTGCAGGAGTTTCGTGGAAGTCTTCCTTCTTATAAAGAGAAGGATGCAATACTGGCAGCAATTACAAAAAATCAGGTTTGTAAAATGTAGTGATATTTTATTTTTATCACTTGCTTGCTACCAACACTCTATAAATCCTTCTGTTAGAAACAATTAGGTCAGATGCAGGTTTCTAGGCGTAGGGGCTATGAGTTCAAGCTTGGTTTGTCTAAATTTAACTTGTATAGATTTGCTGAGCGTGATTTTGATTTTGATGTGGACATGGATTATCCTTGTATATTTCTATATTTCTAAGGGATTATGCAGCAATTTGTCTGTTTTAACTATAAACTGTGTTACCATCTTCATCCCATTGATTTCTCGTATGTAAATTAACTGTTAATTGATGAAAGAAAGAAATGATGGTGACTTCGATTCTCCCTGTATCCATTTATACTGGCTGTTTTATATGGAAAGAGTCAAATATTTATTTTCTGTCACCTGGACTGTATGTAAGTGACCCTATATCTATCTAGTGATGGGTGTTGCTAAGCACTTCTGTGTTGGAGTTATTACTGTTTATCTTTTCAAAGTTTGAGTTCTATTAGGACTTTTTGGTGAATCTCTCTCTCTGCACACATGCATAAGGCACACTTGCATAGTTATTTTTTGATGCCTAATAACCGAAGAAAACAACAAGAATGGAGAATTTCCTATTTTGGAGAATGCTGACTTGATTTGGGTTGAATTGAACTTGAATCACCTAAATTTTTATTGAGTTGGAGAAGGAAATTGTAAGGTTCTTTTGATAAGCTCTTTTTTTTTTTTTCACTTGGGCCTCATTGTATTTGTCAACTTGGGCTGAGTTTGAAATTCTGGTTGGTTTGTTGCAGCTCTTAACATGTTCCCATCTTGTTCAGAATGGGGAATATACATTTGGTAGGGAAGTTGTCAAGTGGTTTATCTCTTCTTCTTCCTCCTCTTCTTCTTCTTGTTCTTGTTCTTCTTCTTCTTCTTCACTCTCAATAAGAATGCATCAACAAACCTGCCATTCCATATAGATAGTTATTTGTAATTGTTGTTCAATTGTTTATCTGATGACTCGAGTCTCTTTTTCTTCCTTTTTGCAAGAGAGCATGCTGTTCTGACTGTATATTGTTCAGTAACAAGATACACGCATGCACACTTGACTGTTACTTCCAATATTAGTTGATCTAAAGAAGTGGAAAAAAATGTCTGTGATATGTAGGTTAAAACCTGCGATTTACAGAACTGTTCAAGTTTTATTTTTTACTTGTTCTGTTTGCCATTTTAGTTGGCTTATAACATTTGGAACCTTTTGTACTCCATTGAGTTTGGGTTAGATGTGGATAAAGAGAATGAGCAGGATGTTGTGATGGCATGAGGGGTGACTAGCATGGGCTATTCCTTCTTGAGTTTTAATGATGATATTGGTATTCTCAGGTTGTCATAATCTCGGGTGAAACTGGTTGTGGCAAGACCACACAGATTCCTCAATACATATTAGAATCTGAGATAGAGTCTGAACGTGGAGCTGTCTGTAATATTATATGCACACAGCCAAGACGAATATCGGCTATGTCTGTTTCTGAAAGAGTTGCTTCTGAGAGGGGGGAAAAGCTTGGTGAATGTGTGAGTTTCTGATTTCAAACATGTGCCAAAGATGATTGTCCAACTTACAGCCTTCAATCTGTAAAATGCTACAAAAGAACTGAATTAAATCTTGTCTGTTTCTTGCTTGTCTTTAAAGGTTGGATATAAGGTTCGACTTGAGGGCAAGAAAGGAAGGGATACCCATCTTCTCTTTTGCACTACAGGCATCTTGTTGAGAAGACTGCTTGTCGATAGAAATTTAAAAGGCATAACTCATGTTATTGTAGATGAAATTCATGAACGTGGAATGAATGAGGGTAAGCTGACAGTAGTTTGAGGTTTAATCTCTTGGAATGATACAATCCTGATTTTCACAATGTTTTGGTGCCAGATTTTTTGCTTATTGTGCTTAAAGATCTCCTTCCTCGTCGCCCAGAACTAAGGCTGATCCTAATGAGTGCAACACTTGATGCAGAGCTTTTCTCGTCCTATTTTGGGGGAGCTCCAATACTTAACATTCCTGTAAGCTTGAATGGCAGCAAGCAATAGTATGTTCATTTGCATGTGAATATAGCAACGTTTCATTTTATGATAAAATTCCAGCTGAGGCAAGTTTGAAGTTAGATTCCTTGCAATGTGGACTTGCCTCTGCTCTTGCTGTCCTTTGTGCCAGTTTCCTACTCTATCGTAAATGATCATGATGTAAATTTGTGCTTGAGTAAGGATTTGCTGCATTATCTTTATTGTCATTCCCTTTTGAAAAATTTATCACGAATATTTAGGTTATATCCTTCGCTCATTTTTATGCTTTCCATTGGTGTTAGTATTTTACAGCATATTATGCTGGTTATTGATTATTTATCCAAAAAAGGAATTTTCTGATTGATTGAAATGTATAAGTATGGTCACCATTGCAACAGTTATTATTGTAACATTCCACAGACTTTAAAAGGGGGGTGTTAAGGACTAGGTCAAGGGCTAGGGATAAACAGACAGCTTTACATATTATATCCTAGCCACAGCAGGATCAACTAGATCGGATTTTGATGGATGATTAAAATGGTAATGATTCTTATACTAGTTTAAGTGAATGGTAACTACATTACTTTAAGTGGTTTATGATACGAGTATTTAGTTAAAGCATAAATAAGTTGTGCTGAAGGGTATTGATCACAATAATATTCCTGTCCTAGTGATCCTGGTTGAAATAATAACTTTTTGATATATGCTGCTTACCATTTTGTTGTTCCATTTGTTTATACATCTTATCTTCTCGATGACTGTAAACAATATAATTATGCTGTTTTGTATGATTCCAATTTACCACCCATCCCCTATGGTGTAGGTAAAGTTATGACAATGTGGATTGTGCTAAGCTTGGGCAGAGACTCTTACTTCTTGTTCTATGTTCAACTTTTAGGGTTTTACATATCCTGTACGAACTCATTTTTTGGAAGATATTCTTGAAAAGACTGGTTACAGATTGACTCTGTACAACCAAATCGATGATTATGGTCAAGAAAGAGCGTGGAGAATGAACAAACAAGCTCCGAGAAAGAGGAAAAGCCAAATTGCTTCTGCTGTTGAGGTATATTAAGTTACTGAGGCTACGATTTTTTTCTGTTTAGAATGATGATATTTAAGTTTTCCTGATTTTTTTTTATTACTTTGCATACATGCATCAGGATGCCCTCAGAGCAGCCAACTTTAATGAGTATAGTCCTCAGACACGGGAGTCTTTGACATGTTGGAATCCAGATTGCATTGGATTTAATCTGATTGAACATCTTTTATGCAACATATGTGAGAATGAACGACCTGGTGCTGTTCTTGTTTTCATGACTGGATGGGACGACATAATTTCTTTAAAGGATAAGCTGCAATCTCATCCTATTTTGGGAGATCCTAGCCGAGTCTTGTTGCTCACTTGCCATGGTTCTATGGCCTGCTCAGAACAGGTAATTTATGATTTTGATAATTAGATTTGACCGTGTTGCTACTCGCATGCATGTGTTTAAGCAGATGAATGATTAATTAAATGCTGCTTTGGTGATTGATAATGTGTTATTTGGAATTAGGATTCTGACACTTGCTGC
Organism: Caryocar brasiliense; assembly: GCA_004918865.1. Lineage (NCBI taxonomy): Eukaryota > Viridiplantae > Streptophyta > Magnoliopsida > Malpighiales > Caryocaraceae > Caryocar > Caryocar brasiliense. Next base: position 8,332 of record STGP01002767.1, on the reverse strand, counting down.
ATATTTTCAGCTGCTTTTATTTTATTACTGAACCGTATAGGATACTGAAAATAGAAGTTCAACCTGTTTGCTTTTACTTTTCTTTTTCTTTTATTCTATATATACGAATATATATGATTTTTAAGAAGATTTATCTGGCTTTTGTACAGAGGTTAATATTTGACAAACCTGAAGATGGTGTGAGGAAAGTAGTGTTGGCTACCAATATTGCTGAGACAAGCATCACGATTGATGATGTTGTTTTTGTTCTTGACTGTGGGAAAGCAAAGGAGACTTCATATGATGCACTGAATAATACTCCTTGTTTGCTTCCTTCCTGGATTTCTAAGGTTTCTGCCCAACAAGTAAGGTCTTCTTCCTTTTGAAAAGTTGATTTTGAAGATGGTCTGATGCATACGACAAGTAAAAAAATACCAATCTTGTTTAGTCCTATATGGGAGCTTGAAAGTTGTCATAGTTAATATGCAGACTCAAACTATTGTCTCTTTTGAGAAGTTGCATGATATGTTTGAGTTTGGTAATTTTTCCTGCATTGCCACAGTGGTCTGAGTAACTTAGCTTTATTTCTGGGCCTTTAGTTTGTTGGTCCATGTTAGTGTCTTATTAAATGTTTATTAAATTAGTTTAGTATTAGAAGTCCTCTAAGTTAAATTGATTTATATCAGCAGTTGCATTAATTTACTTTGTTTTATTGTTGTTTAATCTTTTTGTAATGTAGAGAAGAGGACGAGCTGGTCGTGTTCAACCTGGAGAGTGTTACCATCTCTATCCTAGATGTGTGTATGATGCCTTTGCAGAGTACCAATTACCTGAGATTTTGAGGACACCTCTGCAGTCTCTCTGTTTACAAATCAAAAGTTTGAAACTTGGAAGTATATCCGAGTTTCTATCTAGAGCTTTGCAATCACCTGAATTACTGGCAGTATGAGTTTATATATTGACTTAATTCAAATGGATATGACTTTTTCTCCTCCTTGCATGTAATTGTTCCCCGATTACCTCCTCCATGTTTTTTTGTTGCATTAATTGTAGGTCCAAAACGCAGTTGAATACTTAAAAATTATTGGGGCCTTGGATCATAATGAAAATTTGACTGTTCTAGGTGGGTTTAAATTTGTTATACATTTTGATGATTACAACTTGGGCTATTCCAAATTATTTGTTTTTTGGAAGATTTAACTCAATACAGCTAATGCTTGACAGGACGATATCTGACTATGCTTCCAGTGGAGCCTAAACTCGGAAAGATGCTTGTATTAGGTGCTATCTTCAACTGCTTGGATCCTATATTAACTGTGGTTGCGGGCCTTAGTGTCAGAGACCCTTTCTTGACACCACTGGACAAGAAGGACGTATGTCAGCTTTTATTGTTATGCTCACATTAGGTGCTATCTTCAATTGTTTGGATCCTATATCAAGTGTGGTGGCTGGTGTCAGACCGTTTCTTGATAGTGTTGCCTCTTTTGTTGCATGTATGAAATTTTGTGCCTGTTGAAGATCTGATTTGTATTCCACCAAACTGTATAATTGTAAATACCTAAGCCAATGTATTTTCAATTAGGCACCAAATTAGGAAGTATTCTTGCAGTTCCTGCCCAGTCTTGAAACCCTCTGTGCTGAAGCCTCAGTCTTATTTATCCTTATCTTTTTTACTTTATCACAATATCCTTATCTTAAATACTGTATATCTTCAAAGTCCATACTCATTTTGAGAATTTTGATTGTTTTGTTATCTGGCATTTATTTGAAAAACTCAGTTACGAAGTGGCTTTTCTTCTAAGTGCAGCTTTTTACAATATTTTTGGCATGGTAATCTGAAAGATTTTTATTTGGATAATCTCTCTAGTTGTGTGAATGTTGGCACGCCACAGTTGGTTTACATGCGTTCCACACATGGCCCTAAGAATAAGCTTAGACTAAGTCAAGCTTAAAAGTCCTGTTCAGTTACTGGATGCTTCCATGATGACATAATGCTCATAGTGTGTTAGTCAGCTATTTTTCTTTAGTCTTTTGTTAGTTATTTGCTTTCCTAAGTTTTAGGAGGGTGTTCCTCCATGTTTGCTTATGTTTCCATTTTATAGGAGGCGCTTATCCCCCCATGTTTATTTATATGCAGTCCATAAATAAAGAAGGCATGAGCATTTTATCATAAGTCTTTGAGTACCCTCTAAGGAGCCTGTAAATGTCGGTAGAAAGAAGAAACCTTTCTTTAATGCACCTCAACACTACTTTGACCCCTCATTCCATAGACCCATGACTAGATCCATATCTAGGGACCCGAATAGTGAAGTTGTGTGAGAGTGAGGAAAAGGAGAGATTAATGTGGCACTGATTATGTGAAATGTTATTGTGATGCTCTAAAAGTATGTTTCTTATTTATATACTTCCCACCATGCAGCTTGCAGAGGCTGCTAAGTCTCAGTTTTCTCGCAATTATAGTGACCACCTTGCACTTGTCTGGGCCTACAATGGATGGAAAGATGCTGAGAGAGATTTTGCTGCATATGATTACTGTTGGAGAAATTTCCTTTCAGTACAGTCAATGAAAGCTATTGATAGTCTTCGGAAGGAGTTCTTCTCCTTACTAAAGGATACTGGCCTAGTTGATGGCAATACAATGACTTGCAATGCATGGAGCCACGATGAACATCTCATACGAGCGGTTGTTTGCTATGGCCTTTATCCTGGAATTTGCTCTGTAGTGGTGAGTCATTTGTTTGTCCTTCGTTCTAGAATTTTCATATTTCTTTTGATCTCCCCAACGAATTATTCCTTTGATTTTCAATGGCATACTTATTTCTTCTTTATTGTTTTGAAGATTCATTTCTACCACCAAACTCTGAAATAAATAAATATACAAATAATGTTGTTGATGTATTTCTGCAAAAATTTCACAAATTCTAACATAATTCTATGCACAGCACAATGAGAAGTCATATTCACTAAAAACCATGGAGGACGGCCAGGTGCTTCTTTACTCGGTGAGCTAATTCTTTCCAATTGTTCTGTATTCATTGTCCAAATTTTAATTCTGAAATGAGTACAAGGTATACATGCATGTGCTTGTGTTATACTCATAATGTGATATTTGTTTACTCTTTTACCCCAGAATTCTGTCAATGCTCGGGAATCTAAAATTCCCTATCCTTGGCTGGTTTTTAATGAGAAGATAAAAGTGAATGCTGTTTTCCTCCGGGATTCAACTGCTGTTTCTGATTCAGTGTTGCTTCTATTTGGCGGAATCATCTCAAAGGGGGAAATTGCAAGTTTCCTGACTCTTCTTTTATTTTCACCTTTATATTTGCTGACCATGCTCATGGCTCTTATGGTTGACTTGATGGCTCTGCAAAATGGTTTGACAGGATGGGCACTTGAAGATGTTGGGAGGATATTTGGAATTCTTCATGAAACCTGCTGTGGCAGAAATGTATCAAACCTTGAGAAGAGAACTTGATGAGCTGATTCAAACAAAAGTGAGTGAACACTGTCAATGGAAACATTTGACAGCTGTTACAATATCATTGTTTTGTTTTAGTAATTACTATTAGAAAACTTTTCCACCAAATGTGATGAAGCTCCTACACTGCACATTATTGAATGGCAACCATCAAGTATTTTCCTTTCATCTTTGCATAGAAGTTTCTGAACCATGTAGTTCTGCATATCTAAGTTCAGTCAATTGTGCATTGTGAATGTGGGCAGCTGCTCAATCCCAGGATGGACACACGCATGCATCATGAGCTCTTGTCTACTGTCAGGTTTCTGGTCTCAGAGGATCGATGTGAGGGAAGATTTGTATTTGGACGCCAGCTTCTTAAACCCTCAAAGAAATGTGTTATGGCAACACAGCCAACCTTGGTTTCAAGAACTGAGAGTGGACCTGGGGGTGACAATTCCAAGAGTCAGCTCCAAACACTGCTCACCAGGGCAGGATATGCTGCACCGACCTACAAAACAAAGCAATTGAAGAACAACCAATTTAGAGCCACTGTGGAGTTCAATGGGATGCAAATTATTGGGCAGCCTTGTAACAATAAGAAGAGTGCAGAAAAAGATGCTGCTGCTGAGGCCCTGCAGTGGCTGATGGGCGAGACCCAAACAGGCCACGAATACATCAATCATATGTCATTGTTGGTAAAGAAAAGCAAGAAGGATCATTACTAGACTATTGTTGCCACGTGGATGACTTTTCTGGAAAGCAACAATCAGAAAGGTTGGTGCCTCCAATGCCTGTGCACATTGAACTGATAGTCTTGCTATCACATGGGTCCTGCTTCTTTGCTCTGCTCTAAAGAGGGAAAAGGTAGTGCAACAACGATGTCATTTCAACAAACCCAACTTTATCCTTGTGTATTGGTATGGCCATTAGCAATTGGACTGATACCGCAATGCAGTGCAGGACTTGGAGGTTCATTGTAGACAGTTTTGGTTGATTGGAAGCACTTGGAGGGGACTGGTACTGATTTCCGTCACCTTCTTGCTCCTGCACTTGGGAGTTGCTGCATTGAGAGTGACTGGCAGTGAATTCATCTGAGGAAGAAAGAACGTGAGTGGCTGCATAACTTCAAAAGAAGTATACACATTGATTTAAGACAGGAATAGGGTTACAGTTAAACCATTTTGAGGCCTAATATTCCTGTTAGTTGATTTTCGTGCATAGATAAGATGGTGAAAGAAACGAGAGGATTGTATATTGTAGGTGCTGACTTTTTTATTCATAGAAAGATAAACTGTTTTGCTCATTTGCTTTCTCTCTGTTGGATCTTTCCACTGGGCTTTCTGTGCGATGGCCCTGATTTCGTCCACTCTTAAGACAATTATTAGCAGGTTTTTTGTTGGCCGACAAGAAGTCTAAAAACGTGTCCGAGCTTTTTGGTTTTTTTTTTTTATTATTATTATTTTTTAACTATCGGGTTATAAACCTTACTATTAATTGATGTGTTCAAGCTATTCGATGTCCTTGTTAAACTTCTTTGCGTTCTGTTTACGTGAAAGCCGGCTCTGGTGCCCTGCTGATCCTTCCACCGCCAGTATTATCATCATGCCAAATATGAAAGTGAGCGAGTTGACGACTGTTTACTCGTTGCATTACTATTTCAGAAAACAGAACGAATCCATACGTTTGGTGAATAAACAGGTGTCATTTATCTTTCCATGTCATGGACGTGTTGCTTTGTGCAACTCAGGACGGTGATGTTGAGTCATTATCTTTCCACGTCATGGACGTGTTGCTTTGTGCAACTCAGGACGGTAGTGTTGAGATAAGCTTTGACAAGACTCGGTTTTTGGGCAACTTGTCCAAAAGGCTCACTTTGAAAAATCTCAACAGATCAAGGATATAACCAATCAAAGAGAAAGTCTTGTAGAATGTCATATTCCCCATTATATTTTTTACAATTGAAAGAGGAGGAGTTACTAACTGAAACAAAGTAGGTTAGGATGTGGCATACATGCAGCAATGACATTTCAGGTGATAAAATTAAGTTACAATTCAAATAGCGGAAGTTTTAATAAAGAGAAGTGCGGTTACAAAAGATGATGTGAGTAAAGTAATTTTAGATTTAATAGTTATATATATTATATCTCGCCGGTTAGAAGAATTAAATGGTGTTTGGCTGGTCACAATAAACGGGAGCGAGAGTTTTTTCCGCTCTCGCAGGGCTGGCCAAACATATTAGCACTAGGAGGGAAATTTTTTTTTTTATATTTTTTAATTTTGTAATTATTATTTTATTAATTATT
>STGP01002683.1:0-11335 GCA_004918865.1 Caryocar brasiliense | reverse complement strand
AATGACTTAAATTCGTTCTAGTTTGTCACTTTTCCACAAAGAAAATGAAGTTAGCAATCTTCATCATTTCTTGGTGAGATAGCTGACTCTTGTGCTTTGTAGTATGTTTCCGAGATCAACAAATGAGACATTTGCTCAGAAGTTATACCAGACATTTAAGAACCATAAGCGGTTCAGCAAGCCAAAATTAGCTCGAAGCGACTTCACAATTTCCCATTATGCTGGAGATGTAAGCACAATTGTTTACAGTATGTGCAGAATGTTGTGAACGAAAGCGAGAATCTTCCCATTTCTAAATGTTAAAGTTTCAACTAATTGTCAGGTAACATATCAAACAGAATTGTTCTTGGACAAGAACAAAGACTATGTGGTTGCTGAACATCAGGCACTCTTGGGTGCATCGAAATGTTCCTTTGTGGCCGGTTTGTTTCCACCTTTAGCTGAGGAATCCTCCAAACAATCAAAGTTCTCTTCAATAGGTTCCCGATTTAAGGTGTGATTGATTTTTCCTTTTATGTTTTACCAATTCATGTGCTATGTTTGTTTCCCTAAAGGCTGAAGTTCCTCTTCTAACCTTTTGCAGCAACAATTGCAAGCATTGCTTGACACTCTTAGTTCAACTGAGCCACATTACATTCGTTGTGTGAAGCCCAATAATCTTCTTAAGCCAGCAATTTTTGAGAATAAAAATGTTCTTCAACAACTTCGTTGTGGGGTGAGATTGCCAACATTAATTGTCTTAGGTTTTTTACTGTGTTATTGTTGTAATAAACAGCTTTGATATTTACTAGCCTTTATCTGCTATATGTCATTGTTTCAGGGAGTCATGGAGGCGATAAGGATTAGTTGTGCTGGATATCCTACTAGGAAACCATTTGATGAATTTGTGGACCGATTTGGTCTTCTTGCCCCTGAAGTATTGGATGGAAGGTATGGAGTTGTTTCTTTGAGCTGTAAGCTGTTCTGTCAAAACATTGAAGGCCCTGAGTCTTTTGCTGATATGATTCTTGTATTAGGTCTGATGAAATCACTGCTTGCAAGAGGCTCCTGGTGAAGGTGGGACTTGAAGGTTATCAGGTAAAATTTTGACAGTTATTGAACCTTGTTCTCAGAATTCAATAATTCTGTTGGTTTGTGTTTCTCTTTGCTAGTTGTAACTTTGCCTTAGACTATAGATTCAATGTGATTATAACCATGGTTTTGTGGATAAGAATATGCCATCTGCATAATCACTTTTTATTGTTCATAATGCACTTTTAACAATAATGCTACTAACATTTTACCAATGTTGTAAAACCCGATACGGTTAGAGGTCAGGGGCCTAAAGTTTCAGAGTTGAACCAGAGTTGAACTGGGTTCAAGTTAATGTTCTAGAATAATATGTTTTGATGTTATGTAAATTAAGATACAAAATAAAGCAGATGAAACAAGAATTAATGACTAAATCAAATAAACTTCAAACAAAAAATGAAAATCAAATATTAAAATACAAATGAAGCTCAAATACACACAACAATCATGTCCTTTAAATATTAAGTGCAATAAACACAAACTCCAAATAATTAAAACAACAGGCGTTTAAGTTCACAGTTAACAAGTGATTAATGGTGACATAGAAATCAAATTCAGAAATTTGGATCACTGCTTTGATTAAACAAAATGACATTGTTTTGTTCAAAATGATGCCATTTAAAGAAAAAAATGGAAAAAATGAATTATTGAAAACCTCTCAAACCAGGCCGGTTCATCTGGTTGCCAGTTCGATGCCGGTCCATGTAAAGAGGTGTTAAGGGGTTACGACCTGATCGGCCTCTTGGCCGATGCCTAGATAACTCAATCCAACTGGCCAGGTTAGTCTGTGTTTTTTAACATTGCTTTTTTACTGTTCTTGTTAATTGGTAATCTAACAATACTAGCTAGTTGGAGAGCTAGCCTCAGTGTTTTGTTTCATTTAAGACTATCCTTTTGGGTGTTACTTGATCCTCCCATGCACCTTATACTCACCTTTTGGGAATGTTTTTCAAGTAATACTAGAGAACCAATGTTCTTTTTTGTAGATTGGTAAAACGAAGGTATTCCTTAGGGCTGGTCAAATGGCAGAATTGGATACTCGTAGGAGTGAAGTGTTAGGAAGATCAGCATGTATTATCCAGAGAAAAGTTCGCTCGTATTTTTCTCGGAGGAGCTTTATCATGCTTCGTCAGTCAGCAGTACAAATTCAAGCTGCATGCAGAGGTACTTTTTTTTGCCCGAAATTGAATTAGTGCTCATAGTTCTTTAAGAAGTTCCTAGTTCAATTTTCAGCCTTAAAATATTCATGGATGACTGTCTGTAGTTTTTGCCTGTGTTTATTGCAGGACAACTTGCCCGGCAAGTTTACGAGAATATGCACAGAGAGGCTGCTTCTATGAGGATTCAAAGATATTTGCGCATGTATCTTGCTAGAAAAGCTTATAAAGAATTGTGCAATTCTGCTGTTTCCATTCAAGCAGGTATGCAGGGGATGATTGCTCGGAGTGAATTGCGCTTCAGAAGGCAGACTAGAGCAGCAATCCTAATACAGGTAAGACAATTCTCAAAAAAAGCATCACTAAGTCTGAAAAAGTAAAGTTCTGAAGCCTATCTGTTGGTGTATTTTCTTGTGTTGCAAGGTTTGTTTGCACATTTTTCTTGTTTTTGAAAATTTTCTGTTTTCTTGGACATCTTGTGGTTTGATTCCATGATCTGTTTTCTAAATTTCTTTTTTCATGTACCACCAGAGCCAATGCAGGAAATTCTTGGCTCAGTTGCGTTATGTGAGGTTAAAGAAAGCTGTAATTACAACTCAATGTGCATGGAGAGGAAGAGTTGCCCGTAAAGAACTGAGGAAGCTTAAGATGGTCAGCTTATGTCTTTTCTTTCTTTTCTAATTAGATCCTATGGAATTGTTTGGAAGACAACTGTAAGATAGAATTTTCTCATCTCCCTATTATATAATTGCATTTTATTATGTGCATTTAAAGGTCATTAACAATTGGATGCAGCCAAAATAGGATTCTGGGAAGCAAAATCACTTCTGCTCATTTCTTGGAAATCACAATTTTTTTATTTGTTTTTCTTCTTATGTTTACTGTATATGGGAAAGTACCTTATCACACATAAGTTGCAGTTATACATACAAGCTAGGAAAATAGTTCATTTTTACAATTCTATAAACCATGTTGTTTAAAATTCTTCACATGGTTAAAATTTTTGCATTCTTGTATTTTCAGTTTTGGAAGTTATGTTGTGTGGTTGTTTTGAAGCAGATAAAATTTGTTGTTCTTTCTGTATGGAAAATTTATAGGTTCTTTGCATTATTCTTGTTATTTGCAGGCTGCAAGAGAAACTGGAGCTCTGCAAGCTGCCAAGAATAAATTGGAAAAGCAAGTTGAAGAATTAACATGGAGACTTCAGCTGGAGAAACGCATGAGGGTATGTAATATTATTCATGTGTGGATTTATTCAATGTCAACATAAAAACATTAATAAATGATGTGCATGGTTTTAATTTTTTTTGTTAATTTTCATCCATAGCTGCATTTTCCTGTTGTTACTGTTTCTAACACTCTTGAGGTTCTGCAAAGTGTGGGCATGGAAGCAGATAAATAACAAAAATATAAGTCTTTCATTTCAATATGTAAATATTTCTAGTTCTAGTATATCTTACAGTTTTAATTTTGTCCCCTTTGCTTAGTATGTATATATAAGAAGTCTAAGTATCAGATATAAAGTTTCTAGAAAGCAGATGATATTTGTCTTCAAACCATCCAGAGGAGTGCTAATGGTGGAATTTATGGTCTTGAAAAGAAAAACAACTGTGCAAGAAGCTAGCTCTTGCAAACTCTTTTTACTGCTGAACTGACATAATTCTACTCCGTGCTTCTCATTGGGTGAAACCTGTGAATTCTTTTTAGTCTCAAGGATTTTTATCTCTCAAATTTTCTTATGATGTTGGACTCGCAGGCTGATATGGAAGAAGCTAAAACGCAAGAAAATGTTAAGTTGCAGTCTGCGTTGCAAGAAATGGAGCTTCAGTTTAAAGAAACCAAAGAAATGCTCATGAAGGAACGTCAGGCTGCCAAAGAGGCAGCAGAGATTGTTCCTGTTATACAGGAGGTTCCAGTAGTTGACCATGCAATGATGGAGAAGCTCACTACAGAAAATGAAAAACTCAAGGCAAGGGTTTGATAGTCAAGTTTTTATATTTTGCTCAATGATTTCACCATTACAAGTTGAAGGAGGAAATTTTTAAGATGCCTTTGGATTTTGAAGTGCTTATAGGATACTCTCTTGTAATGAATTTCAGGCTCTGGTAAGTTCACTGGAAAAGAAGATTGATGAAACAGAGAAAAAGTTTGAAGAGACAAGTAGAGTAAGTGAAGAAAGATTGAAGCAAGCTATGGAGGCAGAATCCAAAATAGTTGAACTGAAGACTGCTATGTATAGGTTGCTGTTATTCTCACCTCTAGACTATTTTATCTGCCAGTTAATATATTGACACTCATGTGCCTTATTTACTTTTTTTTGTGTATTTTGTAGACTTGAAGAAAAATTCTCCGACATGGAAAATGAGAACCTAATTCTTCGTCAGTTTAACACACCTGATAAGAAGACATTAGAGCGTCCACCATTGCCAGTAACTCAGGTAAACATTTTCTGCAAAAAGTTTATAAATCAGTTGCTCTCATTCTGTCTCTCACCTTTCTTTTAACTGCAGAATTTGGAGAATGGGCATCATGTCAATGAAGATATTAGAGCCAATGTAAATTGCCAACTTTTCTGGTTATCTGCCTATAGTAACTTGCAATTCTTGCAGCCATAATCTGCCATTATTAGCTCCCCGGTGATCATTGACAACATACATCTCTGCAGGAACCACAGAGTCCAACACCTATAAAGACATTTGGCACAGAGTTGGATAGCAAGTTCAGGAGGTCCCACAGTGAACGTCAACAAGTATGTGCTGCTCAGATTAGGACATACTTTATCTTCATGCTTTTTCCTGTTCCGCGCAGAGTGTGGGCTATGAAATTTCAACTTTGTCTTATTTTTGCTGCAGGAGAATTTTGATGCTCTTATCAATTGTGTTATGAACAACATTGGGTATAGCCAGGGAAAGCCTGTTGCAGCATTTACCATATACAAGTGTCTTCTCCATTGGAAATCTTTTGAATCAGAAAAGACTAGTGTGTTTGATCGTCTCATTCAGATGATTGGTTCTGCAATTGAGGTAATTGGGTAAATTGTGGATTGTGGCTCCCAGAAAATGCTTATTGGGGACGTAATATGAAAATGCATGGGATATGGAATGTGATCAGCTGATTTTGAAAAAGTTCAAGCATCTATGACTAATATTCAGCAATGGAAAATAATTGTAATGTGCATTACAATATTCTTGATTGCAGAACGAAGATAACAGTGATCATATGGCTTATTGGTTATCGAACACATCTACATTATTGTTTTTGCTACAACGGAGTCTGAAGGCAGCTGGTTCTACTAAACATAAGAGGACACCCTCCGCAGCATCCTTATTTGGGAGAATGGCTATGGTAATATAATTTATATTGTCTTGTTCTTGTTTGGAAGCATTGTTTTTTATTGCATTTCTGGAAACTTCTTAACTACAGGTACTAAAATCCGTATTTTCTGCCAATTTCAGGGCTTTCGCTCATCATCTTCTTCATCGAGCCTTGCTGCTGCTGCAGAATTGGCAGTAGTGCGCCAGGTAGAGGCAAAATACCCAGCCCTGCTTTTCAAGCAACAGCTTGCAGCATATGTGGAGAAAATATATGGAATGATACGAGACAACTTGAAGAAGGAATTGGCATCTCTGCTTTCCTTATGTATCCAGGTCTATTGCACCTCACTTGGATAGTCTGTTGAACTCGTAGTCTTAATCCAAACTGCTTCAGTGCCAATTTGAGCGAGCATTGATTCTTCATATTTAAATATCCAAATTTAACCAGATAATTATTTTTGATGCTGGATTTAGGCACCCAGAACTTCTAAAGGAAATGCACTACGATCTGGGAAATCTGTTGGTAAAGATTCTCCATCAAGTCACTGGCAGAGCATTATTGACAACCTCAACAGTCTGCTCAGTACATTGAAGCAAAATTTTGTAAGCTCCTTATAGGTTACTCTGTTTTCTTTGGTTGTGCATAGGTTACTCTTCAATTATCGTTTAGTTGCATGTAGATGCTTATCGTTATTTGGGTTGCAGGTACCTCCACTTCTTATTCAGAAGATCTTCATTCAAACTTTTTCATACATCAATGTACAATTGTTTAATAGGTAAATAGGCTATTTTTTTCTCGTTTTTATCATTTTACATTGAAAGTTGTCCTTACCTGTGAAAATTTTGGAATGTTCAGTCTTCTTCTGCGTCGTGAGTGTTGTACATTTAGCAATGGTGAATACGTGAAAGCTGGGTTAGCTGAGCTAGAGATGTGGTGTGCCCAAGCTAAAGAAGAGGTCCTTTATTTGCTTTTTCACATGTTTGCTTCATTTTGGTGTATTTCTGCAATCACCCTTATCTAGAGATGATGATTTACTGTTTTTCTGCATTAAAGGTTCATCACTTATATACTTAAGTTAATTTGATACTCATAGCTTTGCCTCATTTGATTGCAGTATGCAGGGTCATCTTGGGATGAACTCAAGCACATAAGACAGGCTGTTGGATTTTTGGTACGTTCTAGCAATTTCTTTTCTCCAATCTTAAAATAGTAGTAACATCTTGCTGTGATGGTAACTTGTTATTCTAATCTGGTTAATCAGGTTATACATCAGAAGTATAGAATATCATACGATGAGATCACTAATGATTTGTGCCCTGTAAGTGTCTCTCTCTCTCTCTCTCTCTCTCTCTCTCTCTCTCTCTCTCTCTCTCAGCGTCCTTGCTGTGCCTCCATGTGTGTACATTCTCGTGTACACTTGCTTTGCTCATGCCTGAATGGAATAGAGTAGTGGAATCTAGTTTAAGCAACAGCAGATAATTTATTAGGACAAGTTTGGCAGTTGAAGTCTTGAGTACACTCTCACTCATGCCTAAATGGAATAGAGTAGAGGAACCTGATATAAGCAACAGACAATAACTTATTACGACAGGTTTGGCAGTGAAGTAGGTAATCAAAATATCATCCCCTGGCATTTTAGTGGTTGTATATATCAAACTCATTTTTTACCCATTATATCAATAACCAAATGTCAATTTTGTGTTTGTAATGGTTGCCTCTAGTTTCTTCTTGTTGCTAGAAAACTAAGTTCATGATTGCATTCATGCAATGCCTCCCTTCCCTGATTTACGTGGATGTGTTATCTTGTTCAGATCTTGAGTGTCCAGCAGCTCTATAGAATTTGTACGCTATACTGGGATGACAATTATAACACTCGAAGTGTGTCTTCTGATGTAAGTTTGTCCTGTGAGAATCTGTGATGGTGATTTGGATAACAAACTATATTTAGAATTAGTAACTTATTGTTAGTTTCTCTCCAGGTAATTTCCGGCATGAGGATACTTATGACAGAAGACTCCAACAATGCTGTGAGCAGTTCCTTTTTGTTGGATGATAATTCCGGGTGGGTGTTTCTTTAATACTCATTTATGTTTCATTTGGTACTATAGGAAGGAATTGCACAAGAACCCTTTTTGAATGTTCCTACTCTCTGCATTTCTTGTATTTTTACAACTGATATGGATAACCTATGTATGAAGACATTTCGCTATTTTTCACACTCGAGGGAATAATGTGTTCTTGAAAATATTTTGCTTTTATGTGCATAAGATGAAGACTACCTGAACTTTTTACGAATGTTTTCACTCATGGTTGTTTTTTGGAACTGTAATGTTTAGCAATTCATACACGATTCAGCACAAGGCACATCTTTAAACAGTAACATTGTTACATCATTCACTTCTCCACAAGGTTTTTAAAGCCACCGGTAAAGCTGATATAAATGCTGGCATTTACCATTTGTTTGTAATGTAGATAAGCGTCTAATTCATCCTTTTTAAACAGCATTCCCTTCTCCGTCGAGGATCTCTCCAATTCACTGCAAGTGAAGGATTTTGTGGACGTTCAGCCGGCTGAGGAGCTACTCGAGAATCCAGCCTTTGAATTTTTGCAGGAGTAAGGCCTCGGAAGCTGAAGTATGCTCATCTTGTTTTTCCCAGAAGCAGCAGTTGATCCCTACAGTCATTTTTATGGTGGTGTAAAGGTGGTCTCTTTTTTGGTTTACATATTCTTTTTTTTCTGGACATCATCCCTGCCCATGTTAAGTATCCAATTTATTAATTTTTTCCAATATTCAAATATGTAAAATTTTGCCTTAGAATTTTTGGTTTGACAAGGGGCAGCAAGAGCAACTGTTATATAGGGTGTTTTAAGGGAAGAAGTAGGGTTTTTGTCATTCCATTTTGGAGGTTGAGTCTTTGGTATCTCTCGACCCCATTTTTTAAGTGTATAAAAGAGTTGGCTCATGAAGAAAATTATATGGTAATGAGAACTGTATGGCATTGAATTTTATGCATTCACCTATGAAACCCATTTTTATCATTGATTGGACACTAAAACAAACCTTGCTGCTATGTCCCATTGGGCCAATTCACATTCTTGTGGAACTGATGTTTTGTCTCTTTCCGTGGCCCGAAACAATGGAGCTCTGGATTCAAGCAAACACAGCTAAAAATGGATACCAGCAAATATTCTCGACAGGATCACTTATTGAAACTCTTCGCTTTCAAGCGAAGAAATCGAGCAACTTCAAGAATTAAATATCAGGGGCTCCGCAAAATCAAAACAATCGATCCAATTTGGATTTGTACGCTTGATAAAATTGACTCGCTGCCACACAACAAAATGGACAGCCACGAGCATCCGAAAATCAATTTCAGAACCTGTTAACATCATAGAGAACTGGCAAAAATTCCTTTGGGCAGCCCATGAGGGATTCACATGGACGACCCTTTGAAAGCCTTCACCTCGTACGCAAGTCACCACCACTTGACGACATCCTCCTGGCCCTCTCTACCACAAGAAAGTCTTCTTCACACCACAAAAAGGGACCAAAGGAAAAGGGTTTGGACCTCAAATAACAGGACCCCCACCGGACCATTTTTCATCTTCCAAAAAAAATTATATATATAGATACCAACTGTAAAATAATAAATACCCTCTTCTAATTTCTCTATATATATATGTTTTTTTTTGGGTCAATCTAAAATGTCAGCTTCGTCTNNTTATTAACTGTGTTTTAAGTTTAATTATTATCTGAGTTTTAAGTTTAATTATTATTATTAATAAGATGGTTTCGGTAATAAGATTGTTTTGGGCCCACTTGGGCTGTAATTGGTCCATGGTTTCTACCCTTTTAAGGTCCCCTCCCATCCGTCCCACTCATATCACTCTCTACTTTGTTGCCACTTGGAAAGGAGGCTCAACCAGGAACTCATCCCGTCCACATGCATCCTACACCCATTCGGCTACGTTGGGTCCATTTTTCAGGTAAAGCCCTCGTGAGCTGGAGGCCCCTCTCAATTATATATATCAACCTCTCTTTCTCTTTCCCTTTTTCTTTACAGAAACTGGACGAAAGAGAGGGGTGGATGTTAGTCATGTGCGAAAGGTTTTAATAGACTATTCTTTTCCTAGGTATGATGTTTCATAGGCTATTTGATGCGGCTGAGATAGTGATCTAATGTTTAAGATCTCTCCTACTTGCCAAAGTGGCTCAATTCAACATCTGAAATTGATCATCATAGTCCAAGGAACGGTGGAAGAAACAGAGTCATTGCAATAAGAGACCCAACTCATCCGGGCACCAAATGTCTATAGACAATTCAACTTTGGCCTGTTGCTTGAAACTGAAAGCAGACCTTTGGAATTCATATCTCTGATTTCTATGTCTAATTCTTACATATCTTTCTGCTTGTGAACAACGGGATTTGGACTCTTCTGCATGCAAATTAATCATACATATATATGCCCCGATCCAATCTTCGCCAACCTTTTGCACCCTGCCACATTTTTCTCAAAGGATAACGGGACCATTGCGAATAAAAATGTTCATGCAAGTACTGACTGCGACAAGAATATTCGTGTTTGGACCATTCACTTACGTTACGTCTTTGGTTAAATTCCCCAATGAAATTTCCCTCTTCTTTTTCTTTGAAGTGGATTTTTAATAGCTTTTTTTTGTAATGAAACATCATTTAAGTTTCTCAAGAAAGAAAAACGAGAAGAAAAGAGATTGGTTTTAGACATCCTTTTGATTGGAAAAGTCCATGTGAAGCCTATTTTTAGAAGGAAATGTATTAACTGACCAATAGGGAGCTACCTTAATATAATTTTTTTATTTATATAATTTAAATTCGAAATATTATTTAAATGATACTGAATTTTTTTATTTAGTTTAATTAATATAATTATATTATTATTTTTTTAGTTTATTATAATTAAAAAGAAGTATAATATGATCCAAAGTTAAGAGACTTTTAATTAAAATTAATACTTTAAATAAAAAAACAGAAGTTTCCCTACACTATCTTCTTCTTTTTGGTACAATATAACACCCTTCTTAATTTTGAGATTCTAAATTAGAAATATAAGATGTTAAAAGGATTTGAATATTGACATTCACTCCTCCATCTAGGGAAAATATTTGTATTGTTTAAATAATATTAAAGAATAATAAGATATATTTTTATAATAATTTTTTAATATAATAAGAACTTCTTCCAACAAGTAGTCAACTATCACTTTTAACTATTAATAAATTAATTTTACTATAAAATATAATAAATATATGTTTATTCATGCTTTAAACTCAATTAAAATTTAAGTATAAAAGCTTATTAAAATATTAAAATATATTATTAATCTTTATTTAATAGATTAGTAGATGTTGGTGAAAGATTAAAGAATAATTTTAATATTTTTTTTAAAAAATACTATACAGTTATATTGTTTTAATTAAAAATAAAATTTTTAACTAAAAATCAATCCACTAAATTCTTTTTAATATATGATTTCAGTCCATGATATTTCTTAAATAAATAAATAAATAAATAAAGTAATGATAACGTGACACATTTTATCATAATACCTATAATTGGCTGAATCATGAATGAAATAGGTGGTAGCCGACGCGGTTCTTAGTCTACCATCACCATCACCATCACCATCACCATCACCATCTCAATCTCAATCTCAATCACGTACATTACATATATAGAAAACGTTCTCAACTCAAGTTGTCTTATTCGGCCATTGAAGATGACTTGGACCCAATATAGAAGAAACCCTAGCTA
>STGP01002663.1:0-10259 GCA_004918865.1 Caryocar brasiliense | reverse complement strand
AAAAACAAAAAATAAAAACAATTAAAAACGTGAAAAAAAAACGAAACATAGAAAATCAAATACTGAAGAATTGCAACAATTTTTTTATAAAAATTAATAATACTTATAAATAACAATAACTACCAATCAATAAAATAAAAATATTAAACACTTATAAATAATTAAATTAAAATACCAAATATTTATAATTTAAAAATTAATAAAAAAACATAATACAGTATTTTTAATTATAAACTTATACTTTCAATTATAAATTTGTACTTTCAATTCTCAACCATCCAAATACTCACAAAATTTAATTCTCTAACCTTAATTTTTAACATTTAAAATTTTAAAAATTTTATTATATTATCTTGATGGGCAATTTAAATATCCCTCAACAATTCAAATAATATTACTTTTTGTTGAAAACATAATTATTGAAAAGAATATAATTTTGTAATATTTTTTTAAAATATTTATATTCTTTTAAAGTGATTTATATATAAAATAGTAGTTAATTGATAACCGAATGTAATATTATTTTAAATTTTATTTTTGAGAAATAAAGTAAATTTTTTAAAAAATTTTTAACTTTACAATTATATTTTTTAGAATTAAAAATAAAATGATCAGATAAAATTTATTTTATAGTCAAATTAAACTAATTTTTAAGTGTAATTAATTTTTGATTGTAGTAAATAATTTTTTTAAAATCAAAATAAAAATTATAACAATTAAACAAATATAATCTTAAGTATTAATATTTAATGGTTTAGACCTAAATGTTATTTGTTTTTTTTTTGGCTTTGATGAAGTAATTTTTACGAATAGAAACACACAACCTTATAAATTATTATAGATTAACTTGATTTTTAACATTTATTTTTAAAAATAAAATTAACATTTTAAAATTTTTTTATCATATTATTATATTTTTTTGAAGATTATTATTATTATTATTTTTTGAGTAAATTATTATCATATTTATTTATTTATTTTTTGATGGGTATGGAAGCTGGGCGGCTACCGATCAAAATTGAGATAAGAAAGGCAACTCCTCGCTTACTCTCTCAATTTCACTCCCTGGAGTCGGTCACGCTCCTCACCAGATATCCCAACGACGAATGCCCCGGCATCTGACTTCCCCTCTCCGATTTTCCAACGGAAAAGCACCGTTCTTCTCTCTCTCGCGCTCGAGCTTCCGACAGCCGTCCTTCGCCGGGGTTCCGTATTCTTTAGGTCTTTCTATCGTTGCTGCTTGAGTACGCCGCCGTTATCGCCTTAGCTTAGCCGGAAACGACGTGTCGATCTCTCCCCTTTCTCTCTCTCACCTTTGTCTTCTCTTTTTCTGTTTATACTTCCCCTCGTGACCTGGACAACACACGAAAATCCATGTCCGGGTCCGATATTCTCGAATTTTCTCGAGAAAATCAGCTCCGAGAAAGTCCTAGAAACCCTAGTCGCAGGACAAACAAGTGCCACGACAAAAAACTAAAAGAATTCTGTATATAATTTAAAGGAAAAAGTAAAGAAAAGAAAGATGGGTGAGAATGATTCGGAGAAGAAAGTGGCCGATAGGTATCTGAAGCGTGAAGTGCTTGGTGAAGGTACATACGGTGTCGTCTACAAGGCCATCGATACTAAGGTAACCCTAAATATTCTCTCTTACTTAAATGTCCCCTCTTTAATTCATTAAATTAATTGATTCTGAGCTTTTGTTTTCTTAAGTGTTTGAGAAATTATTGTGAATGTTTTGGTTCTTGAGGAAGGTGAAGGAAGAACAAGTCGAAATAATGTGTCTTTGTATTGGCAAAGCAAAGAGAAAGTTAGAGAGAAATCGGATTGTTCACCTTTTGCTTTTTGAGAATATCATGTCTTTCATTTTTACAATGTACGGAGCAGTCAGTTTCATATGCAGCCTTACATACTTATGTTGAATTCACTTGAGGATGCGATTTTTCTAGTTTTTAATCAGACATTAAGAAATTGTGTTTTTGTTTATGGAGAGGAGGTGAAATATGATTTTAAAAGAAGGGAAAGAATGTTATTAACTGCTGGAGTATAAAAGGTTATGTTTCGAGCTGGAAAGTGAGGCAATTAGGTACATCTAAGTTTCTACAGAACTGACGGGACTTCAATTATTCTGATGTTGAAATAAAAATAGAATCATGTTCTTGGACTTTATAATTTCTGCAACCCTTTTCAGAAAGGTAGGCTGTGGTTCCTGGAATCTTGGCAGTTTTTGTTATTTGACCAAGAGAGCAGTACATTTCATTTTCATATTCTCCAATTTAATTTTTTTTAAAAATTTTTCAAGGTGATGGTTGAAAAAGCGTTGTAAATTCAGTTCCACGTTCAAAATCTAAGCATAGGCAACACTGTTGAGCTGCACACGATATTCTGAATGTGCCCATGTATGGTTTAATATTCTGCATGATATATGAATATTTTATTGTATTTTGTCTGATGGATCCATGTTGGCTATGTGCAGACTGGACAGACAGTTGCAATTAAGAAAATTCGGCTGGGGAAGCAAAAGGAAGGGGTAAATTTCACAGCACTTAGAGAGGTTAAACTGCTTAAAGAGCTTAAAGACCCAAACATAATTGAGTTGATTGATGCATTCCCTCACAAAGGGAATTTGCATCTTGTGTTTGAGTTTATGGAGACTGACCTTGAAGCGGTTATTCGCGATCGAAACATATTTCTTTCACCAGCTGACATAAAATCATACTTTCAGATGACATTGAAAGGACTAGCTTATTGCCATAAGAAATGGGTTTTGCATAGGTATTGTGTTTTGCTAAGAAGCTAGATTGTGCAACAATGGTTCAAGGTCTTACTGCTAAAAAAATAAGTTGCTAGATTTTCTCTAACATGTGTATTACTTGTGCTTTGCAGGGATATGAAGCCAAATAACTTGTTGATTGGGCCTAATGGACAGCTTAAACTTGCAGATTTTGGTTTGGCACGGATATTTGGGAGCCCGGATCGCAGGTTCACTCACCAAGTATGCAGATTTAGTATGAAATGTTCTTTTCAATCATTTCTTGTTTTTCTCTATCACGATTCTTCCATTCCCTTGTGATTTGGAAACTAAACTTACAAGGATGCAAAACCTGTGGACAGGTCTTTGCTCGATGGTACAGGGCACCTGAGCTGTTGTTTGGTGCTAAACAATATGGTTCTGCAGTCGATGTTTGGGCTGCAGGTTGCATATTTGCTGAACTTCTCAATCGCCGTCCCTTTCTGCAGGTGTGTAAAGTTACTGTCTTAGTGTTGCTCTAGAATTTCATCTTTGTGGTTTTGATACATGCAAAAATGCTTGATGATTTTAAGGCCTCATTTTTTGTGTTAGGCTATTCCTTTTTTAGTTCTATATGAAGGAGGGCTCTTTCCTGAAAAGTAATGACAAGTTCTGTTAACTAGATCTCTTTGCATTGATTATTTCTGAAATGCGGTGCAGTTTATCATTACCTCATCATTAGGCTATTTCTTGCCTTCTTCATTTTGCAATGCATTGCCATGCCAATATTATATTATGTTTGTGTTATGACTGACATTTGGATGGGATGCCTAAGAACTCTTGTCCTAGCATAGCTTTCCGGATCAGTTTATTGCTCTGACCCAAAGAACTTGCAGCCCTCATACCAGATTACTGAAAATGGTTTCCAAAAGAGTTGAGTGTTGAGGATTGAACAATAGGTTAATGGAATCTGAATACAGAGCACAAGGGGCTGCTAAAAACTGAATTCTGAAGGGAAAACCTGATTTAATTGAACCATGTCTGCTTAGGGGCAGCTATAAACTGAGCTAATAATGTTGTAGCAAAATTATATATTACTGTAAGTGGGGAAACCACCTCTAAACCTAAAACACAAATATTAAATCCTGATGTAAGTAGGAAAACCGGGTATCATCTAACAATAACAGAATATGACATGAAACACCTGGTTAAAGGCCATCATAGAAGGTCAGTGCTGTACCTATAGTGTAACTAATTTTCACCCTTTTGTCACAAACCACATGGTGAACTTTTGGCAATTACCTTAGTTTATTATGATTGGATAAGTTTTATTACATAATAGGTTTTGGTTATAAGCTAATTCATATATATATATATACTTTCTCCCCTTGCATAACATAATATTTTGATTGCTTTTCCCACATTAACCGTGGTACTCCAAGATACCTTTTTATTGTTATTATTTCAAATTACATATTTTTTAATTTGGAGACTATGTTTCTCAAAAAAAAAAAAAATTTGGAGACTATGTTATTAAATGGTAGTTTTTACTGTATCTTTGCTGACTATTGTATGACCATGATAGATTCCTATTCATTACTTCAAGCCAATCATTTTGATGTGTATGAGTTGTATTGAAGGGCAGGAGCAGTTACTGGTCAATGCATTTACATTTGCTCTCTGTCATTATTATGTTAAATGATGTCGTGTTTAGGACTCCATCCAGTCCTTTCATTTGGTTGTTTTTGAATTTGTGACAGGGATCTAGTGATATTGATCAATTAGGGAAGATCTTTCAAGTTTTTGGGACTCCAACTCCTTCCCAGTGGCCTGATTTGGTATACCTTCCTGATTATGTGGAATACCAATCTGTTCCCGCACAACCATGGCGTAAATTGTTCCCAGCGGCTAGTGATGATGCTATAGATTTATTATCAAAGATGTTTACTTATGATCCAAAAGCTAGAATTTCGGTCCAGCAGGCATTAGAGCACAGGTGGTTATAACCTTGAGATTTCTAAATCTATGTCACTATTAGTTTCCTTCTCTCATCTCTGTTTGCCTTCTAGGTACTTCTCATCTGCACCTCTACCCACAGATCCAGCTAAGCTCCCTAGACCTGCACCAAAGGGGAGTAGGGCCTCAGATCTCAACCCAAGCGAGGGTCCCATTGTGCGGTCACCTCCTTGGAAGGTGAGACGTGTGATGCCAGATCGTAATGGATTTGAAGGAAATGCACACCAGGTTGATAAGATTGATGAACACATGGATGAAATCAGACAGCCAGTTCGGGATAACTCGGGCAGGAGCGACCTGGTGCCAATGTCAGTAGATTTTTCTATCTTTGCATCAAGACCCATGAGCAGGCCTACAATTAACAGGTAATGAAATAGTCTATTCATGTTGATTTTAAAGCCATGAATTTCTCAGAAATATGTGAAATGAATCAAGTTATAGGCTGCGGTGGCAAAACTTGGAGAGGGGTTTAAATTTCCATTGTTAGTGTGACATCACCTGTCGATGTTTGGTTATGATCGGGCCTATGTTTAAACTTACACAAAAGGCTTTGGGGTCCCTTTATATATTTTCTCCTTTTTTATTATCTCTAGTGGGAGTAAAGTTTAGGCAAGAATAAGTGACGGATAATTAAAGTTGCAAAGTTGTGTCACCAAGTGTGATGGCAGAGTACAAAAGAAATGCCTTTGGAGGCAAAAAGGGAAAACAGAAAAGAAGAAGGGCTTTGCAATGTGAAGGCAAAGGGAGCTTGTGCTCTTATTTGTTTTCATCAATCTTATCATTTGGGAATTTCACTTTTTAAACTTGTCAAGCTTCATTTTTTTTTTTTTCCAAAAAAGAAAATATAAGTTTCATTGACGAAATTTAGGATCATCACTCTTGCCATACAAATTACTGTGAGTTTCCATCATTTCCATCATTGCAAATATTTTTGCAGATTTGTTGTTTTAATGTTCTTCCTTTTTTTAACTGAGTTATGAATCAATGCAAGTCACTAGATGCCATTTTTTTTTTTTCTTCATAGTGATCATAAACTTCATACTATATAGACTGTCAGAACCCTATAATATTGTGCATACTTCCGTTAGACTTGCAATGATATCAAATATAATGTGTGGTGATAAGTCAATACTTGCTTCAAAGTTTTCCATTATTATTTTGTTTATGGAATAAAGGAGAAAAATTTTCCTACTTTGATCTTACTAGTCTACAACCGAAAGTAGAAAACGGAACTCTGAGGATACTAAGTTATTAGAAACTTTTGGTAAAAACCATATTAGGAAAAATATTGCCCTCTTGGTTTCACATTATGACAAATTAATTAAGGGCATGCTGACTAATTTTATGCCACTGATCTATCTGCATTGGTAACTAGCAATTTGTGGTGCGTTTGCTGAAGTGCCTAGGTTATGTTGTTATTAGGTATAATATCATAGGTTAAAATTGCAGGATCACAAGATATATTGACATGTAAAAGAAGTAACTCCTTAAAATTTTACATAATTTAAGTTTTACATTTATATTTGATTTTAAATTTATATTTGAATAATATAGATAAATATGTCATCTATAGACTACTGTAAGATTATCTATTCACATTAAAATTAGCCAGAGAATATTGCTGTCTGATTGTAAGTGTTGGGCATGTAAAGCTGCAATCATGGAGGCTGAAAGTTTTGAGTGTTGTTGTAGATCACTGTGTGTGAAATATAACTTAAAAGATTCTCCAATTTTTCCCTCCCAATGCTAATAGATTGACAGTATCATGCATGGATTGGGAATCTGCACATCCAACATTTATTTAATTGTAAGTTGTGCATTAGATGATTAATCATTCATTTTATTCTCATTGTTTTTGGCTGGTTTTGGAAAGAAGGTTTAGTATTTCTTAATACGAAGCTGCAGTTTATGTTTACATTGTATCTAGTTGAATGGATTGGTATTTCTCTTTGGGGTAGATGTATGTGACCGTGCTGAGCAATATTTGGTTGGCTTCAAATTTACAAGCTTATTGTGCAATTATTTTGGTTCTTGAATGTCAATGACCAAGTGTTTCCAAAATTTTCTTTTATTGAAGTTAATGTGCATAATGCATACTTAATTGGGTCAAAATAGCTTCTTTAACATAAGTAGTTTCATCAGTATATTCCTTTTACAAAAATTTGAGTCTCCTGTTAATTTTGTAGCCATCCAGTTGTCATCTGTGACCTTTTTCTGGCACATGTGAAATTCTGTGATCTGGATGATCACCATTGTTACATAGGTGGTAACATGTGGTACAACACTGGTTTTTTGCTTGAGAACTTATGGGGGAATGCTGTATGAAATTTAGGATGTAATGTTTTCGGTAAATACTGAAGAATACAGACTTGAATACCATCTTATTTATGGAGTTACACATGCAACAATACTTCCATATTTGTGTGCATCACTTGTACTCACATTTTGACAGTTCTCATTGATTCTTTTGTTGCGATTGTGAAGTGCTGACAGGTCTTATTTAAAGAGGAAATTAGATCTTGAATTCCAACACCCAGAATGAGATTCCTTTCCTGGAGGAGTTTGGCAATTCTCCAGAGAAAGTATTCTCTGGGAAAATTCATGAGGTATGTGGTATTTTCTTCAAGCTTCTTATGCTTGTGTTGCATATTGTCCTTACTAGATTGGCATGATAAAGCCTTCTATAACTTTCTTCTGCTGAGAGATGAGAAGGAAGCATGGGTGATGAGACTAGTTGAAAAAAAACTTTAAAAATAGCAATTCCTTTCATCATTTTTTCAGAGCATTCTGTACACTAGCCCCTGAGTGCCAAGATTTGTTTTCAAATGTTCGAACAGAATATCATAGTTGAGGGTTGTGAGATTTCAATTTGCACTATTTATTTAGGTGTAATTTTGTTATGATTGCGTTATTGATAAGGGTACCTACCAAATAATGTGTTGGTGCGAGGACCCTTACAAAGAGAACCAATTTTGGAAACTGTAGTATTTGAGTGTTTTATGTGGTGTTGATTATGATGTCATGACTGCCTTGCAACACCAAGCCAGTAATAGTTATCTTGTCTGCCACCTCAACCTATACAACAAAGCTCACTTCTCAGCAATTCCCTTGTGATTCTCTACACCTTTCAATCTTTTGATATTTCTATACTGCTAAGCTTTGATGGTCTCTATTGAGGAGAAATATTTCGCATTTTTGGAAAAGAAATAGGCTTATCCTGTAATTATTCTGAAAAATTTTGTTAAAATAATAAAATTAATAAGATAACAATTAAAAATCAATATTCGCCACATTATAGGAGGAACATATAGTGTGTGTTTAGTAATTGGCTGTAAAATAATTTCTGGTTAAAAATCTTTATTTTGATTGAAAGGAATATTGTGAGAAGGAGAGTGTTTAAAAAAATTTTAATTTTTTTAATAATAAAAGCAAAAGGTAAAAACTAAAAATTTAAACAAAGTTATGGTGTTATAATTTTATGTTGTAAAATTATGTTATAATTTATTCAAACTGGTATTATTAAATTTTTAGTCAATCTCAGGAATTTTTGTACTTTTTTTAATAATATTTTTTAATTTACATGATTGATGATAATTGTTTATGTTAATTATGATAATTTGTTTACGGGGTAATGCAACTGCAATTTGCAATCTAAAACTCTAAATTAAGGTTTAATTCCATTTTTTTATTATTATTATTTCAAAATCATCGGAGCATCCCATTGAAATCAATCAATTTTAATTATGTAATTAGAGGTTGTTTGTGAAGATAGTTTGTAGCTATTGTGTCAATCTCTTTCACTAAAAGTCAGTGCAATGTGTTTGCCACATGGCTTAAAGGCCTCTCTCTCTCTTAATTGACCATGATAAGACGGTGACGATTACAAGTAGATGCGATGCGACGATGACATTAGGCGAGCGTCACGATGACGGGGGCCAGACGAGCGGCCGGATGACGATGGCAGGTAAAATGCGCATCAACAACAGTGGCGAATGAGTGTGCTTGACAAAGGGCCACTGAAGAAGAATAGAAAACAGTAACCATTTGCATTCACAAATGATTAATTAACATAATCCACCAATCGGACACAACACTTGACCACAGCCCAAAGGCTAGGAGAGTCTGCAATTGTCTTCAAAGTATACAACATAATTAGCACAGGTTGGATGTCACGCCAGCAGACCACTTTCAATTTGTTAGAAGGACAGAAGTAAGAGGACTCACTTCACGCGAGTTCCAAGTTTCTTGCTAAGTTTCTGCCTTAATTAAGCCTTCGAAGACATGGCAAGGTACTCCTTGAAGTAACACCTCCGGACCAGTGAAGTTCTGGAATTAGATTTTAATTTTATGTTTTGGATTTCTTGTTCCTGTTAAGAGAAGGGTTTTCTTTCCCCTCTCAAAAGGTAACATAAAGGCAACTTTGTGTTTACTGGTAGAAACTAGTTACAAAGGAGATGGAAGCTTAATTTTACAGTAGAAAAAGCACAAATGAGAGAACAACAATCATGCCAAACCATTTCAGCTCGTCAGCCAACTAAAGTTTAACCAGTTGTTGTCCACGTGCCTATCGTCTATTGAATCCAGCCTTTCCACGAAACCAATAATCTGAACTAGAAGAAATACCTGGTGATGCGCTCTGGTAAGGTTTTTGAGAAGACGTGAAAACTTCAAAAGCATAGCTTGTCTTTAGGAATGCATTTCTTCCAAACCAGGCATAACAGACTTGATTGCAGGGTCATCTTTACAAAATCCCACCTGCTAGTTACTCGAGTTTCCTGAGGAGCTTTTGATTCCTGATTCAGCATCTGAACGAATTTCTAACTTAAAAAATAAAAAAAATTACTAACAACCGATATGACAGAATTCTTCGAAAAGAAATTGAAGGAGCAATCTCTAGTGCCAAACAAGACATAAGTGAGTCACTAATCATATTCTCTGCACTTAAAAAATTGCTAAATTTTGAATTAATTAAATTTTTAGGTACTGAAAAATTGAAACAGAAAAGGGGAGGAAAGTTTCTACTTTGTTTATTAATCAAATCATTTAATTAATTAATTTTATGTTTTGAGTTTTCTGCTCCTATTAAAAAAAAAAAGATTTTCCTTCTCTGCTCAAAAGACACAGAAATAAAGAGATATAAAATAAAAAGAAAAGGTTAAGTCTAATTCGAATCAGAACTGGAAAAGAATGAGATCATTTTAACGCTTCCATTTTTATTTGGAATAGGAAAACCGCGACCTATAAATCTGCACAGGAATGAATAGAAGGCCGCACTCATTTCATTTCAACTAATAATCAAAGTTGGGTTGGGTTCGTACTTACTGGGTAAAGAGAGAAACTAATAGAGTGGGTTATTACAAGGCATTGATTCCAGGAGTTCTATTGGGTGTTGCATTTCAAAGTTTCCAAGATGCAGCTGTAAGCGCAATTGCTACAAATATTTCCACGTATTAACTTCAGTTTGAACTTTTGAAGCTAAGGATTGATATTCTCTATCCTAGGATTAAAGATATTT
>STGP01002557.1:6857-23466 GCA_004918865.1 Caryocar brasiliense | reverse complement strand
AAACAACAGAGAAGAGGAAAAAAGAGGGAACGCAATTGGATCGCAATCAATCAGAGAAATAACAGATCTGCCATCGGAAACAGTCGCGGATTGTGATAGGGAAAGGAGGTGAAAAAAGGGGATCGAAATCAGAAACCCTAGCTGACGTCAACACGATATCACATTTACATATATATGCATGTATGTAAATATAAACATAGAAATAATAACCTTGTACTGAGAATTGAGCTCATCTTTAAGCTCGGGGATTTCACCCTTCTTTGTAGTGGAGAAGTACTTCGAATCGTGGCCGCTCATCGCCGGAAAAAGGCTTTGTCGTCGGATCGTCGATGCGAGAGAGAGAGAGAGAGAGAGAGAGAGACAGCGGTTTTTTTGGGTTTGTCTTTTGAAGGGGGAGACGGAGAGGGTGAAAAAAAACAGAGAAAATGAAATGAGTCCGTTTTGGACGGCGAACCGAACCGGTTTTAAGTTTGAACCGGGTTTATAGGAGGGAAAGTTAATTTATAATTTTTTTAAAAAAAATTAATTTTTTTATAACTGTCCGGATTGATTGGTTGATTGATTGTTGCTTTTGGATTTTGATTGAAAGGTGAGAAAGACGGAAAAAAGGGAGACTTTAGTAAGCTATAGAGCTGAAACCCGATCATGCCAATGGCTCGCTTTGGGCTTGCGCGCATGGCAGGATCTTACTGCGACTTCCTGTCCTTTGCATAATAAACAAGCTTATGGTTCCCTCATTGCCATTGCCCAGCCCGTTTGCAGGTTTTGCTTTATGCGAATGTCTGTGATGAAATAGATTTTTTGTGCATCTGAGGGTTTTGGGTTTCTTTGATTGTGAACATGGGTTTTGTAATTTAGGCCACAGTCAATGCACGAGTACAATTTGACTCCGCATTCGAAACTAGCTTACTTGAATGAGATGTCGAAGATGAAGCTGCCAAGAGAGATGGTTGATCTCATACATGCTTTTACTGCTAGTTTTGGCAAAGTGAAGCTCGTACTTCAGAGGAATTGGTGCTTTGTTGAATCCCCATTTCCGGAGGCAGGTTGGTTTTTTAAAGTTTTGGTTCTTTGGGATTCTGATAGTAATGTTGTGTGTCATCCTTCCAGGTGCTGAAGAAGTTACTGAAAGATGAAGTTATTGTTCAACCAAGTGTCACATAAGCTACGACGGATGATGATTTCGTTGCGTGGCCGTTCTCCACACCATCCTTTTGTATTCATTTCTTTTTGTGAATGTAGGTTCGGAGCGTAAATGATAGCAGCGTCGACGAAGCAGACCAAAGGCAGTGTTGACGAAGTATTTTGCCAACTACGCAAAGCTGGACAATCGACCAACAGGAGCCTTCTTCGAAGCTAGCAACAGACCTTCGATGCGTCCAGCAAAATTCCAGCAGCGAAGGGAGCCTCATAACTACCAGCGAAAATGCATTCTGTCGAAAGCTGGATGAAGTCTTCCTGCCGAAAGCTGGAGGAAGCTAGCCAGCAGTGAGTCCAACGCGGGATCAACTCAACATGGGCAGCCATGCTACCTTGTCTGCCACTTTACTCAGCCTTTGACCTAGAGTTGGTCTACCAAGAGTGGTGAGGGGCTCAAGGAGAACTAGAGGTAGAAGATAAAACTGTCCTGAACAGAAAAGAATGGCTAGTAGGACCTGAACCAAACTGGAATAGATGAAAAATGATGTCAATTATCCTTGTAAATAGTATAGGCATTAAAAGGTGACTCAAAGAGTTGTCTTGAGTCCCTAATCTGCTGTAAATATATAAGTCCAGACCTACTTCTGTGAGAGGCAGAAGAAGAGAGAGAAAAATACAGGAGAGAAGAGAGAAGACAGAAGAGAAGAGAGGTGTGAGGCCTTTTTGAGTGATAGCTTCTGCCAAGGCAAACTCCTATAAATTCTGAGTTAATGCAAAACTGAAGAAGGGTGTTCCTTCTTCACCAAATCTCTTGTCTTTTTATTTTCTTGCTCTTACTTGCTTGCTCTTGCTGTAAAAGACTTCTGCTGTGTATAGAGAGAAGGTTGATTAGTGCTACCAACGGAGAAGCGTCCAACAGACCATCAACGGCCTGTTGCGAAAATCGGCAATAAGAGCTGCCAGCGAAGGGCCTGTGCTATGTTGTCGACAAAAGGGCTGTGGGAGCTTCGGTGCCTGTGGAGGACACCTTCGACGCAGACCTGATTCCAGTCTAGAATCGGCAGCAACAAATCCACGGCACACCAGGCCGCATGGTCCAGAGAAAGAGCTGTTTGTGGCCATGACACAAGGACTACACCTCAGGTTTGTTCTCTCAGTACGGTTGAACTTCCAATCACAAACATAATATTAAATACTAGTTCCCATGGTCATTTTTTGGTTATTTTCCATTTCACCAGTTTAATATTTTACTATTCTGTTAACTGCATATTAGCAAGAATCCATTGGTTTGCAGTTGGATTAATATTCTTGGATGGCATTGACTCATCTACCATCTCACTCACTGTTGTATACTTGTGTTGATGTTTTCATCTATTTGTGCGTATTCTTACTCTCTTTAATTTCTGGTTTTCTTTGAATGTTTTCTTCTTCTCTCTCGTTCATTGTTCTGCCCTATGATCTGAACCTTGAAACGTGTATGATTCTACCACTCCTGGCAGAGTTCACGTGGAAATGATGGATTTGCAATCAGTAAGACTGCTGGGGAAATAGGAAGTAGTCATGATGGGTTGCTCAATCGAGCAGCATTGCCTGCTGCAACTGAGGAAAAAGAAACTCTTTGACCCATCGCAGGTTATTTATATTGATTTTGCCGGAATGGACCACATACTTCCATATGGTGCTTTGTTTGGGGAAGAACAGTTCCTGAGTTATATTACTCTTTTACTCTTTGGACCTTCAATTTCCATGAATTTTATATTAATTGATGATCCGGAATCTGAAATAGATGTCTCTCATTTCCTTTGTCCTTCATAGCTTTTATAAATTGTGAAAGGTCATGATGATAAACAAAACTTATATAAGATCTATCTGAAGAAAGAGAATTCCAAGAAGAAACAGCTTTGCTAGTGAATGTCTGTACTTATATTTGGTTTGACTGTAGAGGTTTTAATTTATTTTTGGCTGTACTTATTTCTTTAAATACTTCAGGCACTCTATGTGATGAACCCTAACAAGTTCAGGGCATGCAAATTTTTGATACATTTCCATGAACAATAGCATGATGATAAGATAATTGTGTTTCCTGATAATGTTTTTGCTCTGAGCATGCAATGGAAGTTTGCAAACCGATGATCTATGGTGCTACCAGGTGGCTTTTTTAGCGGGATTTGCTTTCATAAGCTTGCTTTTGCTCTCTGTTGTTTTATGTTATTAACTTCAGATATGTTCATGTGACAGCAGCCATGTGAGAGGACAAAAGTTCTCCAGGCCTTTAAGACTAGTTGAGAAGTAAACAGTGTCTTCCTGGCAAAGGTATACAATTGAAGTTTCCCATTTGCACTACTTATTAACAATTCAAGATGCTTTTATCTTTCTGTCAAAGGCTGGAAGAGTGCAATGTCAGATGCAAATGGGATGGTTTACGTGGAGCACAGGTATGGTATCTCATCCAACAAAAAGCCAACTCTTTATCACTCACTTTTATAACCTCTAATCAAATCAAAAGTAAAATTAACAGTCAAAAGTTATTTTATCAACCGGAATAAACATGGTGGGCTGGGCCAGGGAAAGAGCAAGTTGAAGGATTCGGCCCAACGGCATTATTTGTGCAAAAGACGATGTGGCTGAGGTGACAATTAAAACATGAATTGGTTGATCCTTATCATGTTTGTATCGGCACGGTCTATGCACTGTACAAATCTGATGCATTTGAGTCAGGGACCTCACTGTCGAGAATGGTGTGTGTATACCTTACAAAAAGTTTTACTGTTGCCTCCTCTTTTGATTGATATAAGGCATCAGGGGCTATGCCCCTTGTCGTCGAAACGAGCCGTGACGAAGTTGTGTAATTGGTTTCCAAGGAATGCAATGGAGGTGCTGTTTATCAGGTTGGATCCATGTGGAAGCCTGGCTTCTAACTGAAGAGCAAATTCTTGCCCTAGACCACCTTTGTAGAGGAACAAACAAATGCACGCTGGCAAATGTTAAACACCAAGAAACGGCAGGATCATATTTAATCAACACCAAGAATTCGTCCAGAGTTCAGTTTCGTTGGGTGACTATCTGCTCTAGTCCTAAAAAATGAGAAATGAACGTCTAATGTGCTTTTTAATTATCCGTTAATGGTTATTTTAGTTAACTTATAATTTAGATTTATAGATTTTTTCTGTTTTCATTCTCAATCTTTTCCTTTTAAAAATATTATGTTCTCGTCAATTGACTTATTTCAAATGACTTTATTATTTTTTTATTTTTAATATATAATTCGGTACACTTATCTTTTTATTCTCTAAATGTATGAAAACTTGTAATTTTAAAAATTTGTTAAAAGTCATTCTTTATTTAAATTTTCTTTGATTTAGAGTCATTATAAATCCATTAATTTTTGCTTGATTCGTCATTAAATCTTACACTTATTAAAAAAGTTGGGATATGATACTATTTATAATCTTACCCGTTTGATTTGTATCTGAATCGCATATTTATTAGAGATAATTTAACTCTAATACTATTTTTAATATTTTTATTTTATAGTTAACCATTCACTAAAATAATATAAGATTAATGAGTTTTTTTATTAACTTAGTTCAAAAGTCTAATCATTGGATTATTTTGATTATAATTAATTTAAACTTATAAAATTTTTAACTTCTCATTTTCAATAATCAGTATGAAATTCAAATCCCCTTACACAATTCATATCTTTTGATGTTAGTTGATCCCGGTTTTACTTTCTAGTTGCAGAAAATCCCACTTGGGCAAGAAAATCAATCAAATGTATCTAAAGTCCAAAGCGGCAGAATTTTCAGCAAGTGGTGATTTGAAGAAGGTTAATTTGCCAAAAAAGATAAGAAGTACCATTGGAGGCACCGTGAATGCTTAACAGTATTATTAACGTTTGATTTACCTCAAGTTGGCCACTTCCCGACCCAATTTGAGGCATGATACTATGAACCTGTCATCATCTTGAATTTGGTTGGTAGGGCAAGCCCACAGACAAACACTTTTGGAAGAAAGAGAGCTGATGGATGCCTTTTTAATGGATTCTTCACTCGTTGGGAGGAATCTTGCTACTCTAGCTTACAAAGACCTAGGGAGAAACTTGCTTTTGACTGCTTTTCGACATTCCACCTCCTAGTGCATGTCTTGCGCCAGTTGAACGTTGATTATAATATATTTTCGCAGTTGAACGTTGATTACAATATATTTTCGCGCTTTCTTCCCTGCCAAAAAAGGGGTGCATATTTCACTTAAGGGAAAGGAAAAGGAAAGGCCCACTAACCTCTTCAGCCGAAAAAAAGATTCACTTCACAACCTGCATCAAGTCTCTGCCCTGGTCTATCATCATAGAATCCAATAATGTAGTTAGCACTTAGGATATGAACCTCTTTCGATCGTGGATATTCGGTTTTTAAATTCGTCTGAAGAGACGAGATAAGTGAAAAAAATTCACTTTACCAAGCTATTAACCGATGAAACAGCGTACTGGAATTGGGTAGTTCTGTTTTAGATTTGACATAGACACCAATCCTAATCTGATCAAGTAGTGGAGACAGAGGAGATTAGAAAAGTGTTAGCAGCAAACAAAGATAAGAAAGCATATAGAACAATCAATTAACACATTGCATATTATTCCAACAGAACAAGCCAACTTTGTCCCAACTTTAGGACCAGAAATGCAAAGTGCAGCTGCTGTGGTACGAGTGAGTTCAATCGAGCATGAGATTGATATGATTGTAAGAACGGAATTGGAGAAAAAATTCCCACTATAAACTAACTCAAAAAGCTTTAAGTTTGGTTGCTTAGGTGGTTGTTATTTTAGTTCTTAACATTAAGCTTCTACTTGTTATGTGAATTCTTATATCAAGATTCCTTGCTAGCTAAAGCAAATCTTCTTCTTTTCTCCCCTTCTCTCTTTTTCTCTGGCTTTCATGATTCTCTTTTGCATTCACCAAAAGACTCATCATCATCATCAATCACCTAAGTCTAGGGGTTCGATTTATTTTGTACGCTAATGAGTGATGAAATTGGTCCACTTCATAATCATTACCACTCGTGCACAAAAATTTCCAATGACACTCATTTAATTAATTTCTTTTTCTAGTAGAGAGGGACAGCACTCAATAAATTAACAATCCTTAAGGTAAAACATTTTCATTTAAATCAAAAAGATAAATTTTAATTCTTTTGAATAAGATTAGATTAAATAAAATGAATTAAAAATTTAAAATTTTCAATATATAAGAAGAACCCCTTTTTTTTTAAGACTCGACAAAAAGTCGAAAAAAGAAAATTTTTTTCTCAAGTGGGTGTCTTCCAATAAGCTTAATGAAGGACTAATCATCTCATAATCTATAGCTTGGTAATGATAGGACGTCTATAGTAGTGTAATTTATATAATATTGATTTCTTGTAATATTGTTTTGGTCAAAAGTGTGTCTTTGGAATCATTTTTTGGCGTGTGGAGGTTAATGATCACATTTTATAAGCATTCTTTTATTTACTGCTCTCTCCATTAACTTTGGTGTGTCCAGGAAGAAGATGGTTAGCATTAAACCAAGTGATCTACTTATCATTAGATCTTGGGACCAAGGAAGAAAAGAAGGAAAACTAAAAAAAAAAAAAATTGTATAGAGAACGCAAAGATGTGAATTGATTAGATTCGGTTGTTGTAATGACTTATGTCACTAATCATGAGTTTAACGTACACTAAATTAAATTAAAAATTGCTATAATGTCTTATACCTTAAAATTAAAATTATAATTATAAGAAATTAACTTTATTATTAAAAATTAACTCAAAAAACATCGTAACAGAATTATTATTAAAAATTGATTGATAAATATAATAAAAAGAATATATATCACTTAATAACTATTTTTAAAATACCCCTAATATTTTCTGTTAAGTCTAAGATAATATAAAGAGATTTAATTTAAATATATAAAAATAATGATAATGTTGTACAATGTAATAAGATCGCTGACACAAATTTATACTCTCTCGATCTTAAAATAATGGTCCAATTTTTATGTCACTAAGTTTAAGAAAAAAATAATTATGTTAGTTTAATTAAAATTTTTTTCTTACTTTTTTTATTTATATCTTTAATTAAATGTGTTGTTTAAATAATTAAGTTAAATAAAGTTAGACACGGAGAAATAAAAAATTTATATTAATTAAAATATTTAATTTTAATTAAATAATAAATTATTAATTAAC
Source organism: Caryocar brasiliense (assembly GCA_004918865.1). Taxonomy (NCBI): domain Eukaryota; kingdom Viridiplantae; phylum Streptophyta; class Magnoliopsida; order Malpighiales; family Caryocaraceae; genus Caryocar; species Caryocar brasiliense. The sequence continues at coordinate 16,103 of STGP01002557.1, read as the reverse complement.
TAATTTTACTATATCATTTCCGAGGAGAGTTCACTATTTAACAGCCCCTCTTTTTTGGTTTTAATTTCGGATTATTTCATGATTAGTGTGAGGATGTCTTACCCCGCAGATGGTTTGAGCTTTGGCTTTCCTATTTACTGAGAAAAAAAAAGAACGCGTACAAGATGCTTGCTCCTTTCTTTCGATCGGTTTACAAATTGGCATTTTTTGACTGCCTGATCTTTGTATAGGCTGTCAATCAGAACACTAAAATTAGGAATACATTCCCTCAACAAAGTTGTCAGATCGTTCCCTAATTAAAAAATGAAACAAAATGTTTTCCCACTGAAGTTTCCCATCTCTTAAAGCTTGTAGAACAAAATGTTTTCAATAAACATAAAATCTTCTATGTTCGATGCTAAGTACCCAATATGCTCATCGTTCCAAATTTTCTATGTGGAATAGGCTGGCATCCCGTACATATGGGTTCCTGCCAATAGGGATGGCATCCTGTAGATATGGGTTCCTGCCACCATGGACTTAAATATTTGTCTGGGGGGACAACAGTGCAAACATGCCTGTTCTGCTGTTTTGTTTTTTTTCCCACTAAAGTTTCCTCTCTCGAATATATTTTTATTTACAAGAATTTGCTCATTCAATTCCAATTCTTCCAGGTCCGATTACCATTCATTCCAGTTTTAATTGTAATGTCTTGTTGTAATTTGAATCAATCCGAATCAGATAAAAATCGTGCAACCAATATATCTTCGGTACCCGCCTCATAAAAACATGGTTTTACTTCTCTCTCTTCTAATAGGAAAGGCAAAATTAAGTACTTGGTCACTTGTGTTTGAGGGTTTTGGATGCAAATTTGCCTTTCGCCATGTAGGATGGCAAAGTTTTTGGGCATATACAGACTTGTAAAACAAAAAAAAAAATTAACAGACACGCAAGGTTGTGTGTGCTTTCCACAATTCAATTGGAATTCAAACTTGATTGTGATTAGCCATCATTAACACCATGGATTTGACAACACTAAAAAGGGGTTTAAGACATAGATTGCAAATGCCGACTATCCTCTAGCCCGGGAAATTCTTCCAGCCTTTTGACTTCTCTGTGATTGGAGATAGAGGTATCTCTTTTTTTTTATCAAAAAAAGAAACCTACGTATTTCCATTTCATACTTGCCCCATAATTTAGTCCATTTTGGGCATCAAGTTAATAGAAGTAAGCATTTGCTATTTCGGTACTTATAATTAAAATGATATTTTTTTTATACCGAACATTAAAATATCGATGCTAAAATATTGAATACTAAATTTTATTATAGAGAAAAACTACAAGAAAATCACAAGGTGAGCAAATTAATACCAAAAGGGCAATTAACACAGAGCCTAAACATTGGAAAAAAAAAATGGAAAAATGGGTCTGATTAGACCCTAAATCTCTCAGTGCAGCATCCCACAAAAGTTGATGAACAATCAGTGGTCGGAGTGTAGACGAAGAGGAGGAGGCCAAGTGTAACTTCCCTAGTTTGTAGTTGGATCCTAGCTAGGACATGATCTGTCAAGAACATCAAAGATTTGCCCATATCTTTGATTTTCTTTATGGTTAATTTCAAGATATTAATTGATGACAAAGTTGGAAAAACAATCCAGGCTTCGTCTCAAAGACATGCATGCACCCAAATTTCCATGTCCATGGAAGTTGAAGAAGAAAAATTTACATTCGTCTACCACACCGACTATGGAAAATGTGTCTTGCAGTCATCTAATCGAACCTTTTTTTGGGTCAATTTCTTTCTGGAGAGTTTTTGTAGATCAATTATAAGATGCCTCTTGTTTTTTTATCTTGATAAAGATGTTAAAGGTGGGTGGGGGTTACAGAGGGAGATGTTTGTTAATGTAGGTTATGGCAACTTTAATCTTAAGAATTTATAAAAGACCATCATTTGGGATACCTTTAATGAATTTTATTTGCTATTAAAAAAGTAACATTTTTTAAAAAAAGTTTTAAACTGTAAAAATTTTTAATTCTTCTAATAAAATATATTTTTTTAATGATTATTTTTATATTGTTATTTTTACGATGAAGAGACAGTTTACTATATTAACATTTTCTTATTTGATCACTTAGGAAATGATTGTCTTTGGCCTTTATTATGTGATACTAGCAATTTCATAAAGCAAGATTTTACAAAAATAACAAGAAAATCAACCAAAGAGTAATTTTAAGATTTTTTTTAAAAAAAAATCATCATATAATTATGCTTTTTTTAATTAAAATAAAGAATCTTAACCAAAAAAAACTATTTTCTGACTAATTATCAAACAAACAAAAACAAAAATTTACAGAAAAGCATTGGTTCTTCAAGCTGTTCAAAAAGACATTTGGCATCTTCAAGCTTTTGGTGAAAAATTAACGCATTAAGTTGCATTGATTAGAACCATTTTTCCCAATAATGAGAACAAATTTGATTCTCAATAAAGGTTGACAGAATTATCAAGTACAGCATCACCAAATTGAACAATATTTATTAAAGATATATATGTCTTTCACCACAAAACAAGTGCAAGTCCTCCCCTTACTCTTTGATTTTTGGATTCCTTGCAAGGACAAAATTTTTGGATTCCTTTTTAGATTGGAACACTTTGATTCTCTTGGCACTATTAATTAAGGTATATGAAGAAGTTTATGGAAGTGCAAGAAAAAAATGACTCAATTCCAAGGATAAATGAAGGTATCTAAGTAATAAAAGATTCATTTTTAGATAAAAATTTCTTAGTGAATTATCTTATTTAGTTTCATTTTAAAGTAGAATCAAATTTCAATGTGTTTAAATTTATTTATTTATAAATAAAATTTGAGTTTAAAATAAATAATTATTTATTAAATAAATCGAGTTAGAACCGAAATTGAAATTGTTTAAATTTGTCTTGTTTATTAATTGAGTTTTAATAAATAAAATTTTTAACAAATTTTTATTAAACTAAATTATTTATATATAATATAAATAATTAATAATTACAATTTTTAAATTTATTATTTATTGATATTAATTAAAATTATTAATAAATTTTATATAAATTATTATTCAAGTTAAATTTATAAATTTAAACAAATTGAATTTAACATTTATTAAATTTGATTTATTTAATAAATAAATTATAAATTATAAAAATTTTTAAAAAGATATGGAAATATTTGTATTAAAATTGATATTAGAAATTTATTTCCAACCTTTAAATTTTTACCCTGGAGACATTTACAACTCCAACCAAACCCAATGCAAGTACTGTGCATGATTCACATGCAGCCTATACAAAAGAGAGTAAGTGCGCAACTGCTGTAATTAATATGTCTCCCTGCTCCTAGGAAAGTCTGGTAAATTTCCACAGCAAAAACATTGATCATGCTCTCAGCTACGCACTAGGTGAAGAGGACAATTCCAAACGTGATTTTTCTTTTCATTTTGGGTGGCAGCAAGCAGTTCGCAAAATAATTAAATTGAAGACCAAATTTGCATACTCCACCAGAAGAGCACAAAGAGATATTGTATTTTACACGCAGCAGCTGCTTCCAAGTCAAAGCATTGCATTAACCCAAAAGAAGAAAAAAAAAAGTAATTATTTCACATATATACATAAACACATTAATTTTAGTGCACGAAAGTTAATTCGAATATATCACTCACTGTTATATAAAAAAAATTAACAAAATTAACAACGTAATTAACTTGACAACTTATTTGGAAAGCCATTTGAGCTCATTTTATTTGGCTCAAAAGGCTTTTACTCTCTTTTTTTTTTAATTTTTCTTTTTCACATGTTGTTGTCTGGTCCTAAAACATTTCAAGCTTGTCGAGTGAAAATTTTTTGGCCTAAAAAAAAGCTTCGACCAACTGTCAATAACCGTAGTACTGGAACTGAGCTTGTCCAAAACTGTTCACAAAAGCTGCTGCTCCTCCTACTCCTCCTCCGCCATTGCTTCCTCTCATGCTTCCTTGATCATCTTCCTCTTCATGCAGCCCATCAAACTACAACAACGACAACGACAATAAAAGGGTGTTTAATTTTTATATTTTTTTACTGAAAACTTTGTAAGAAAGTGATTGTGTGGTAAAAATCCCGAGAATATTTTTATAAGCAAAAAAGAAAAGTGAGATGTTGAAAGAAAATTTTTAATGTTACCCAGAGCTCATTTTCGTCTTCATCTCGAGCCGAATATGTAGCTTTGGGAATCTCACCGCTCTCGTCGTTGCGCGCAAATCTGCCACGTATACGGGGCCGGTTGTCGGCTAGCGTTTTGCGGCATGCATACTTCAATCATCAAAACACCAAACCCCAAAAAAAAATCAGAGAAAGAAAGAACAAAAAACATTAAATTAATTGTATTTTTTTTTTAAGGTAAACGACAACGTTGATTAACCACGCGCATGACACTAAAATATTCTTAATTTTATTACCTTAATGGTCTTGGTGAAGTTTCTCTGGTTGCGCTTGGCTCTGTACTTGGAGATCCTCTCTTTTCTCTCTTCAGCGCTGTATTTTCCAACTTTGAAGTTTGCAGCATCTTCCATGAATGAGCTTTCTGTTGCCAGAGGGCTTGAAAATGACCTTTGTGTTGTGTTTGCTGTTCTAATATTCTGCAAACATAAAGCAAAGCATCTGTTTTTTTAAAAGAACAGGACAAAAAACAGAGCAAAAAACAGGGGAGGCAGGCAAGTTGATTACGGAAAAAGATGTGATCTTTATTACATGTAAGTCTCCTGTGCTGCAGACCCTCCTCATTTGAAAGGTGCTTTCAGGGTGGCTTTGATAATTTGGAGACTCTAAAAGAGAGTCAAAGCGAGGTTGAAAGGAGAGCTTCGGCTTCCCTTCGAAAGAATTGCTGCTGTAGCTTCTTTGCATCATCTTCGCCACGTTTTCCACGCCGCTGTAACTGTGGGGCAAAAATGAGTCAAAAGCCACTTGACATTCTTCAGTTTTGACCTCCAGAGCATTCAAGCCAGAGAAGTTACCAAACCCATTTGCTAAACTCGAGTAGTTACTTAAAATCAAGCCGTTTGCCATAGTCTGCAAATGGGCCGCTTGATAAAGGGTCAAATTCTCTAGTTGGTGACTTGGAGGTGAAGATGACAGGAAATTTGGATTGTAGTTGTCTAAAGAGTTGGAACTCTGAACTGGGTTTTGATTATTTTGGTTGTTTGGGATTTCTTGGAGGATGTCAGCTGGAGAGTCAAAGAAAGGAGAGAAAGGGTCAGGGAAAAAAAGGTCACAATTAGAAGAGACCATTTCTGGGCTTGAATGAAGGTAAAAGGTGTTATCAAGAACAAAGAGATCAGAAGACATTATTTTGAGCTTGCTAGCCTCCTACTGCTTTGAATGAAAAATTGATCGAAACTCTCAAAATACAAAATTAGAAGCTAGTACAAGAACTTGAGAACTTGAGAAACAGAGACAGAGAGAGAGGAAATTTTTGTAATTTGTTGTGTTATTGCTCGTCTTTGCTGCTTCTAATGCTACAAGTATGCTTTTGCCAGGCTCTACTTGCTGTGTATATTGGCTGCGGAAAGGCCATAAAGCAGTACAAGTGACACTTGGCTTCTTCTTTGTGCAATCAAAGCTTCACATTAATGCCAAAGTTGTTCTCCTCTCTCTCTCTCTCTCTCTCTCTCTCTCTCAGGAAAAGATTTTCAAAGTCCACTGCTTGAGGCTTCATCGGATTAAAAAGCCCTCATGTTTGCTTATATGCCCGTGTACTTTATTCTAATTCCAAACACGTCCCCAACATTGACTAGTAGTCTGGTATTATTGAAATTATTCTACTTTTCTTACCAATTTATATAAATAAAGTAAAATGTCTTCTCATATTTTATCGTTTTTGTTTCAAGTGGGCAAGTGAGTTGTCTGCGTTGAAGTCTTCCTGTGCTTGGAAACTCCCCAAGTCAGAAGAGACTTACAAAGTCCCAAGACTTAAGAGGAGACTGCTTAGGAAAGGAGGAAAGGAGAGAGCTTTCCAACTTCTAAGAAGATATTTAGACATAAAGCTGGAAACTTTGATAAAAGAAACAAACCAATCACAGTTTGAGTCTTTATTGAATTTCCTCTCAAATTTCTGTGAGTGCAAGATTTTTTAGAGATTCTCAATCATGGCTTCACAAAAGCAATTAGACAAGACACAGCTTCACCAGGGCTACCGCAATGTCTGCCACACCAACTTAATGGGCACCATGCAGGTTGACACTCCATGTAAGAACACTGTTTTCAGTAATGTTTTAACTGTTGCAAAGTAATTCAAGTCTACTATTTTTTTCCTGGTCTGATGAGTTGTGTTTTCTTGTGGGTTTTGTTTGCAGATATCCAAGTTGATCTGAAATGTAGATCTGTTTAGGTTACATGGTCTTCTGTTGAATTGGTTAGGCTATTTGAATTGGTACAGGACATGTGTTGACTTTACTGGGCAATTGTGATCAATGGTGTTTGCTTGGCAGGAAAAAGTACTTTGGTGTCTTGTTTCCCTAAACTCATGTGTAAATTGCGCATTTTCCTCAATAATTTGACTGTAGAATTCTGAAAGATCATTGTTTGCATTCTTGGTTAGTTTGATTAAATTTGTACGGGAACTTAGACCTTGTTTAGATAGCTAGCGGCCCATAGGGCTATCCAAACGTTCCAGCTGCATGCGGACGAGATTGCCTCTGCATGTTTGTTAATTTACGCACAATGTCATCGTCTTCAAGCCGCGTAGAGAGAGAGTGTGTCCCAACGGCGCTGTTTCGGTGACTGCCGCAAAGTCAGCTAGGACGCCGCTCGCAAGCAAAAATGCCAAGGATGAACCGAGGTTGGTCCAATCGGTGAGATAAAGAGAGTGAGAGAGCGAACAGAGAGAGGCCTGAGGACCTATGCCAAGTGCGAGCCAAGCCCGAGGACGTATATTCGAACATTTACAAATTTCTTCTTTTTATAAATTTCTAAAAATCTTTAAAATTTACTATTCTTCCTTAAACCTTAACCCCAACCTCAATGGATTATTCAGTTCTGAGAATGCAATAAACATGCTCTTGTTGAAGTCTGTAAACATTGTCGAGAGACGACAACAAGGACTTCCGCTTCATCTGATTATTAGATGTCAAATTTTTTTTTTTTTTAATTTCTTAATGAGTTCACAAAATCTTTTCAAAAACACCATTCCGGCAGTATGTTTCCATGAGATGGTATCAGTGAAATAAACATTTGCACGTTACTACATTACTCTAATATAAAATTTAATAGATCTTTCATGTGAATGGTCGACTGTCCTCTTTTTCTTGTGCCCTCATAGCATATCTCTAATACGACCTTGTTGATATTACTTTTTTTTTAATTGAAATTTAGAATTAATTTTTTCTAAGAGTGTAAAAATTTTCAATCTTTTTAATAAAATATATTTAAGTATCAAATTTGTTATTTTACTATTATAGGATTAGAGACTGCTTATCACATCAATTAATACTTTATTGATACTTTAAGCTATTACTTTAACTTATATACTACATAGGGGGGATTAGTACAAAATTATATATCCAAAATTTTTTTTATGAAATAAATAAAAATATATAAATATATTATAGTTAATTAATTAATTTTTAATTTTATAATGATTTTTTATGAATTTTTATATTTTCATAGTGTTGAACAATTTTTTTATTTTTAACTATATATGTACATATTTTTTAACTAATTAATGATCTGCTATACTATTACGTAATTAAATTTTTATTATTTTTATTACAGAAAATATTTTTACTGCAAATGTCATTACGATTAATAATAAAATCAATGTCAATTTTACAAACAAATATATAAATGGATTAAATCACATTCTTCTTTCCTTGAATTAGAAAAATTTTGAAACATAAAATAGGAACAATAACTAAAGCCAATTTTCTAGCTAAAATCTAATAAATAAACACATTTTCAATGTCCCCACTGCCCCTATGGATCCGTCCATGGCAGCATGTTCAATCTTTTTGTACTTTGTCTCACAATGTTTCCAATTACTGCTTGCTATGCATTAATGTTGAGTTTTCTGTTGGTCTCAATGCACATAATTCATTAACCTTCACCTGTTTCGCCACAGACAAGTGTGTTGTGCTGGTCATATGCCTTGTAGCGGGAGGTGTGGGGAACGTTGGTGCCCTGAATTTTGCCTTGCCACTGAGGTATGGAGCTTATTAATCCCTGATCATTGTTGGGTCTTGTTGTCATTGTGTCTTTGCTTTATTATGACATTTCATGTTCAACTCCAGAATGTAAACAAGATGACGGACTGTTGGGGATATTTTATATTAGGCCAGACTTGCATACCTGAAGTTGGCAATGTCAGCTTTTCATGACATATGTGGCCACTTTCTTTGTCACAAATGATCTGTTGATTTCTGAAATTTCTAAGACACCTTATCCCCCGGTATCCAAATCAGTCCAATTGCTATGAATTACGGCATTTATCTCCTTCAGAGGTAGAGTTGCTACGTGGGAACCCATTCAGCTCAGCTGGAGTACGAGTAAAAGGGAAAGATGGGTACCATGATCCATGATCTGGAGACTAAATGCTGTTGACCCTATATCTCCGGTATCAAAATGATTGTGAGACTTCTAACTTTCTGTATTGTACTGTGTCTCTGGTAAACATCAGCCCAGTTTGCCTCCTGCTGGTGAAAACTTGTAGTCAAAAGAGGAGAGAGCAAAATGTTTAATATTTGCGCATCAGATGCTTTGCTTTCCAAGAATTGAGGAAAATCTTGAGCAGGCGCTTCGAGTCATTCTTAATAATCTTGATAGAATTACAGTGCATTCACTCTGGCTCCCTCATTTAGACATGATCCCCCAAGGTTCGATTTATACTTTTAGCCAGTATTAGTTTAACTCTCGAAGTTTGAGTGATGTTTGGCCTCTCCTCAAAAATAAATCTTGGTTCTGTCATTTAGTGCATTCTTCTTGTACATTAGGAAAAGAAACTTTGGATTGAATGTATGTTGTATGAACAGACAAAAATCTCAAGTAAACAATCAATTGATAGTCTAGTTTACCTTGTTTTATGGCTAAAAGCATGCTATTGAGGTATAGTTGATATGCTGGTGTAGCAGTATGTCTATGTTCTGTTAACTCCACTCTTTACACATTTAAATTGCAGGTATTCATTTGTTTTGGAAAGTCAGTGGCTTGCACCCGATTTCTTTTGCAAGATGAATTCAACATTCAGACTACGCAATGTGACAATTGCATT